>JAQGBM010000075.1:0-18829 GCA_034698405.1 Symphylella vulgaris | reverse complement strand
TTGTATATAATAATGATTTCGACTATAATAAATATATTAAGTTTAACCATCTACTTGGAGAAGAAGTTTATTTAAAGCATTTATTTCTACTTAATTTTTAAATATAAATATTTCAGCTATTTGGCAACGGATATTCATTATTCATGATTCTTTGATTGCTGGAAAGGGTTTTTACTCTTTTTAACATAATATTTACTTAGAATAAGAGCGGAGAATATATCCATTAAACGAATGCAAATTACCTTAAAAGGTAACTCCGGATAATCCCCTTGTAATAGCCCACCAACATTTGAGCTGTCCTGAAAAATTACCAGTTAACATTAATTAATTAGTACAGCTTGTTGGTCATTAAAATATTTTTTTTTACCATATTGTTTCCTTTTCCTTATAATCTAAAAATACTATTCCACAAGCTGCCTCAGAAGAATCCACTGTAACCTTTGTATTGTCGAAATTTGGCTTTAAAATGTAATGGAATAAATTAGTAATTTTTATTTGTTTGTAAGAAGAAATTTTGTATGAATCTTACAGGATAAATAGTAGCAACTGTGCCACCTTGAACGTCATACACAGTTACAACGCCATTTGATGTTGTAGTAACCACAAAACTGGAGTCTGGACTAAATGCTAACTGCCTGTAGTGGGGAAATGGATCTTTAGGAACTGAAAGAAATTAAAATAATTAGGCTATTTCAAATATGACTTTTTTGTGAAATTGTGTGTGCAAAAACTTCAGTTATAGGAAAATTGAAACCTAATTATCAAATGTTAAGACTGTCAGTCTTGACATTTGATACTGGAGGAGTTGGTAAGTTAGCCTAAAGCATCAGCAGTAGACTGATTGTTGCTTTTACCAGGAGGGGATGAATTCATCCCCTCCTGCTTTTACTAACTCCTCTAGACCTCCTCCAGCTCCCTCAGATAAACTTTGTCTTACCTGTTGCCTTTCCAACAACTGTTGTGAAATCATCTTTGCTTGACCTGTAATAAAAATAAATCGATCCTTTTATAGGCAATAGGCTACAATACAAAAGCAAAAACAGACTATATATTCTGTACTGTCACTATACAGTGTGTACATTTACTTACTAGGATTAATACACTATAAAGTTCATCTCACCTTATTTCTAATAATTGCTCTTGAAAAACTGCTGCCAATTTTCCATTGCTAGATAAATATAAAAGATTTAAAACTGATTAAGAACCTAGCTTCTGACATTATTACTCTTAACTGCTGGTTTTGTCTTACTCTCTCAAATTACCGGTATAGGCCTAATACAAAAATTAAAAACCTACCTTGAAGATGCTATTTTCCAAGGGAGTCTTGAGGTAAATATTTTACTAACTTCAAAAGGTACAGTAACTGAATTAAAAGATTGCAACCAGGATAATAGAGGTACTGAAATGCAAAGAAACATAAAATAATGCATACGAGTATAATTATATATAGGCTATATCCGAAATATTATATTTTATAAATAATACATGGAATTATAGGCTACAAAAATTACTTACAACGTTGTTTCTGTCCTTGCAAGTCATCTGCTTTTTCTGACTTTTGCTGCAATAAAATGTAAAAAATTTATTGAGTTTAATTTTTTTTAATGTACCGAGTAGCATAAATGCTAAAATAAATAAATTCTGCCATGTACTAGCTTTTTAGAGTACATTTATAACTAATAATTCATAGATCCATTGATAGGTATTATAGGCATGCTGCATGGGAGCCAAAGCTAGGAATCTAAAGTTTGTCATGACAGCTTTTAGTCACCTGGGCTGACCCTGTTATAGGCTGTCAGTCTAGCAGTTCAAAACAAGGCTAATAATATTCTTGATAATATGTACAACCTGGTGCTTCCTTCTGTACAAGACTATTTGTACCAGGGCTGACGGACCAGCGAAGATTTATAAATGTTTCTAACCTAACCTTACCATTTGAAGTAAGCAAAGCTAAAATTTTAAATAATAGCCACATGCAGCCCCTCCTTGTACTCGTAACTCGTATTAGTCACTGTGTGTTATGTAAACTAAGTTAGACTTACATACCACTCAGTGTAACAGTGTTATGCTATTATTAGCCAGAACATTATGGCCTAGGCCCTATTGCTAATTCAGCAATTTAGGCAGCAACCGCCAACCGGTACATTCGCGTAAGCCGACCGTAGGCTATATTATGCAGATATTCAGTTGGCTAGGTCAAAATTGTGGCCAATAACTTATTGGCTTTAAATAATGTTATAGGGTGCTTTCAAGATCTAACCTTTGCTTACCCATGTGCTGATCTAATACAAGACATATAATAAAGGATGGAATAAATGGAATAAGTACGTAATCGCCGTATGTAATCTAATTTTTGAGTAGGGTGATCATCATTATTTTTGTCAACAAAACCAGGCTAAGAGCCCATGGCAGTTGCCCGTGAATTTTAGCAGCTTCTACAAGTACTTTAGGTATAAAAATGTAAGCAACAGTACTAGGCCTATTAACTAACCAATAGCTCAGGCTCGTGTGTCCATTCCGAACAAATTAGTAATTCGTATAAAATATTGTTTTGTTTTATCTCCAAATTATCAACAGCTGTATCCATTTTTAACAACTTTCACCACATGTCTAATCGATGAAACGTGTTCATGTGACGTCATTTGTTGTCATCTGAAAAAAAAACTAAAAATAAAATAACTGGTATGATTGTATTAAATACCAACGACCTATAAACCTATATAACGTTGTTAAATACTTATAAAATATCGACACATCTATTTCTATTGTCTAAGCTACACCTAAATTTCTTGAAGAATTAATGCAAGCTTTTATAAATTTCGATTTAAAAATTTGACTTTTATTGATTGAAGCGCTACCTGACGGAATTAATTCATGATCATAACTAAAAAAGCTCTCTGCATTTTTCTTCTTGGCTAGAAAAAATGGAGCGAAAACGAAATTTTAGGGAAAAGTTTAAAACTGATTCGGGAAAAACATTTTCACCTAAGCGGGCTCAATCATTTAAGGCTGGTAAGATTAAGCCTTTGGCGTTAATTCTATTATATATTAGCAATTCCAGAGACTGTAGGTCACGTAGATATAGATTGCCGTACAGTGTGCACGACAAACAATCCATCGCACCTGATCGCACTTATCATACCGTAGCGTGGCCGTAGCCCGCCTATTTTTAGGTTGTGATTTAAAAAAAAATGTAGCCTATTAAAAGTTGCGGATGTACAGCCAAAGTTCCTATTATTTTGTTTATAGGCAAGCCAGAAGACAAAGGCCAACAAAGTAAAGATACAAGCAATAAGTAAGTAGCCTAGAGTCCCTAGGGCCTAGACTAAATTATTGGCAGGATGCCACGGATGTGGGCAAAAGGCAAAAAATTTGGGCATTATTATATCAGATTGCTCGGATTACTGGATTAAGAAGTAGGCTATAACCTGAGTAATCTCAGAGAAGAAAATTGAATGATCAACTACCCGTAATATGCAATTTAAAGTACTTGTAGAATAGGGTAGGCTATATAACATGATTTTCTTTGCAAGAAAATATAATTTTAAAAATTTGTACAATCTCGGTTTTATCAATTTATTTATATTTTAAGTATTATTATTAATTTACTTTTACTATTATTTTGCTCATGGCGCTTCAATAAAGATAAAATATCACGTGACACGATTCCACTCTGTCATCAAAAAAAATTTACACAGAAAAATATAGCACGTTTTCTTATTATTATTTACACAGAAAAATATAGCACGTTTTCTCCTGGTAAAGCAAAAAGTGCACGTTCAGCGTTCACACTGCGTCACGAGTTTAATACCGTAATAGAAAATGTAAATTAATAATATCCATAATACTTAAAATATAAATAAATTGATAAAACTGAGATTGTACAAATTTTTTAAATTATAATCATGTTATAGGCCTATAGCCTACCCTATTCTACAAGTACTTTAAATGAAACACCATAAATGAAAAACCACTGGCTGTTAGGTTGGTGGTATACACCCAACCGGCAGAGTGACATTGTTGATTAAAGTCAAGCTCCGTCGGGTGTGGTCAGTACTAGGATGGGTGGTTCCACAACCAATTCATTAGGCCCATTCCCCTCAAGTTATAGAGTCCTAAAGCTAAAGGACTAAAAGACTAAAAATAAAATAACTTATGCATAATCATCATCATCCCCACTCCCCCAGTAAGGGCAAACATAGTAAGGGTGTACTAATACTAATGGAACTAACACCTAGCTATACCTAATACCCAGTTTTGTATACTCTGGCTAAAATCTATAGGATAGGGCAATAGGCTAATGCTATTACTGAGGGTGCAAAAATGCAATCTGGTTAATTTTTTCCTTCGTGTTTTGTAGAAAGTTAAACAAATTTATTGAAGATTCCAAAGATCAAGTAACAGTGGTAAGCTTACTACATAATAGCAAGATAGTATAACTTACGAGTTGGTTAATTCTGACATATTCAAATCAATACTTCAATAGTACACAATTATTTTAATTATGTAATTAAATTGTTATTTTTCTTATAGAAAACTTCAGATCTTAGTACTAATGAGAGACTACGGTTACCACCAATGCCAATTCGGACTAAAGATAACCAAGGCATCTCATCAAGTAGGAAACGGGGCAGCCTGTTTGTAGCCAAGTTGGATTCCAGAGGAAAGAACTCTGACGACGCAATATGTATAAAGAAAATACGAACTTTAGAAAATGAAGATGAAGATGACCTATTTGATCTGAAAGACACTGGGATTGGACAAGAAGAGGCCACAAAAATTCATCAGCAGGCTTTTAGGGCTCACATGGAGGCCACAAAAGCATCTAAAGCTGACTTAGATGATGATGATGGTGATGATTCAATGAAACTCGCACCAAGAGGAGCTAAAAGAAACTGATTTGAATCATAAAAAAATACTGTACATAAAATATGTCAATCCATATTATAATCATGTTATATAATCAATCAATAATAGGCTAAAAATAAAAAGAATACATATTTTTCCCTAAAATAAATTTCTAAGAAAATAATTTTGAAATCCGTTGGGTTCTAGTGTTGTTCTCAGCAAGTTTGGGTTCACAGAATTGGAACAGGTCGGGATATCCGAAAAATCAAACTGTCGTAATTCGATATTTTTCTATTTTGCAGATCAATCAATCCTTCGTTTCCACGAGCGTTTCCATATTATTAAACGTGGAAAATTATTATTAAAGTTGGACTGATAGTTAGCCTAAGTTGCAAACTGAGGTGCCCGGCGTAATCGATCGCAAAACCCGCTGAACTTCAGCTTTTGTGTTTTATTAAGAAATAAGAATTAACTTACTATTGTATAGGAGAGAAAAACAGTAAACAATTTAATCGGTAATTTGTTTTTACCGTAAAATAAAATAATTACGCACTGCACGGATTTGTTCATATAATATTGTTTTATTCTACTTTTATCTTTTCTTTTTAAAATACAATCAATATCTTAGACCGACGTGGACATGTTGCAGTATTTTTTAAACTGCATAAAACTTGTTCATTTGTCTACAGTTCGCTGTTATAATCATTTCTCTATAGTCCCAACAAAAATCTTAAACTTGTAAATCGAAAACAAAACGTCTGAAAGTAGTACGTTTTTAGGACCACGCAAATAGCAAAAATAATCTTTCTCTTAATAATATTTTATTATTATAACTAATTATTAATAAGACCTCTGTTCATAATATGCTCTATAATATATACATCAATAAAATATCTATTATATATATTTATCCTTTATAATATTATTACTAATTTATCGACACTTAAGAAGACAGCAAAATATATTTAAATTCACTATTGCAATTAATTTAAACTCTAAAACGAATAGTCACTAATAATAGTGATTAAACATACCCAACTTGATTTTTTTTTTCGGATTGCTCAAGTTTTTCAGCCTTCCATATTATAGTAAACAATTCTATCAGCCACATTGTAGGCAACCTCACTTCAAAAAATAAATTATTTCTGTGCAGTTGTTTTAAAATCTTTTTGTGGCTTTCAATAACATATTTTGAGCAAACCAAGTACTGATTTTGAACCAATATCAAGGAACAGATCTTAAGTTTTTTTTTACATAAGTTATCACCACTACTTGTGACAATTAAAATAAAATAAAGAAATGCAGAAGGCATTAAAAATAATCTTCTCACTACCGATTAAGAGTGGTAATTTAACTTAATTAATATGCATAAAATGTACTATAGGAATGGTTTTATCATATAGTTTGGCTTTTATTTTTTCAATACTCTTTCCTATTCGTTCACAATAACCCTTCTGCTTCATACTATTTAATTTCTATTAACTTATACTAAAAACATAAACATCCTACACCTAGCTAACTTACTTATAACAATAAAAGGCCTTATTTTAAAGAATTAAGACAAAAAATAAAATGAAGAAAATAAAAAGGATTGGCAAATATTTAAGTGGTTGTTTAAATAAAATCTAATAATTTATTTTCGAAATTATTATCATTTTTCCAAAAACAGTTTTTGAGTTTGGATTTTTTATTTTAACTTTGCCAAATTTTAAAAATCATATGAAATAACATTAATAATCTAAAGATTTCTAAACATTCTGGTTCAGATTAAATTAAATAAAAAATATATTAATTAAAGAATTCATACATCCCACTCATTCTGGATTATTTCAAAAAACCATTTCCAACAATATGGGATACGGTATATCATCACCTAGGTCCTAGGAAATTAGCTGAAATTTTTACATGATTTGCCGTCAAACTGACGTTAGTTAAACTACGGCAACCCTTTGTATTTTTGATCTTTAAAACGTAAAAATCTCCGCTTTGGATAAACGGATATATTCTTGATAATACCTATATCTTTGTAAAGGGTTTTTGCTCATATTTTTATATTAATCCAGAAAAGGGGGTAGATTCTTTATTAATTTTTGGTACCCGTTAATAATATTATAGGGAGAAAAAGTTTGAATAAATACATAAAATATATTAAATATACAGGAAAATTCGTAGATTGAGAGCTACGCAATCTTATTTCTTAATAATATAATAATAGACTCCATGCTCGCTTTATTCCTAAAACTAACTTATATTTTATACTTAAATTTAGTAGTTTCCATTGACTACCAACACTCACGCAAAAATTAAAAGGATACCCAAGAAAAAACAAGTTATGAGAGATACAAGATGCTTGCATTTGGTTCTTCTTGGGTATCGATCGTCGCAAACTGTTTGCAATTATTTCAAATAAAAATCTGCCTAGTAGTAGGAATATTAGGCTTTCAAACATACCATATTGTTTTTTTAAATGTTTTTATATAATGCGTTGTTAAATTATGTTTACCCGTTGGTATATTAATATTTTTTTCTATTATTTTAGTCACACTCACTCTCTAGATTTTAAAAATATTTTATGCGGCTTATAAGCCAGTTTAGATCTACCTTTAAAACACGTTCCTTAGGAACCATCAAGATGTTTAAAAATATATTTATAAAAAACACGTCGTACTAGGTCGTACAACTTAAATAAACAATTCAATACAACTTTTTTATATTGCTTTTGGACCCAGTATCACGATCACTACTTGGTAGATACTTAGATAATGGTTTACACTTGTATTTAAAACCAACTTGCCTAAATACTCACAACCTAGGACATGTCAAACGCTTGAAAAGGATTTACTCAAAGGAAGAGTACGGAGAATTATGATACAGGGTATTATTTATTTATTTAGTTGTCCGTGCCCCTCTATCTTATACTTTCGATTTATAACATTTTTTAAAGAGATTTATGCGATCGAAAAGTCGCACAGCAGGCGTTTAAATCCCTGAGTTGCCATTGGAGATCTCTTAACCGTGGCGTGGGTAGAAGAGAAATTTTAAACTCTTGGTGCGCAATAAATATTTTAAAAATTGTTATAAATAGAAATTATAAGATTGAAGGGTACAGACAACGAAATACTGTAAGTTTGATTTTTATTTTTTTCTCCTTACCCTCCCTAACCTACGGTACTATCTATGTCCGCTTACAATTTTACTTATAAAAAAGTAGGCTACAAATTTGACTTGGCTTTTCAATAAATCGTAAAATACAAGGCTTAGGCTTTTTAGGTGCACAAATAACTAACAGGTTCCTTAGACTCTCGTGCAAGTTGTTCTTTTGGCCACTGTAGAACCAAAAATAATTTGATAATTAGATTTCCCTTTAAATACAGTTAATAGTGGATAGGATAGGTTCAAGTATCTACTGTAGTTATGTAATGGAAATACAGTTGAGATTAATCTTTATGATTATAAAATACAATTATCGTGATTATGGGTCCAAAATCATTTGGCTATTTTGCTTTCTTTTTCACATGGTCGATTTTGGAATATGCCCGAGTTTTGAAATATAAGTTATTAGATTATTTAATAATATTTTGTCCCATTTATTCATAATATACAAGTATTATTTTTATCACAGATGTTGGAAACAGGCGGTTTATTTTTTACAACCGCTCACAAAATATTATATAAAAAACTTCACAATACAAGTTTGGGACAAAATAATATTTAGAAATAAAGCAATACTTTATCGTACGGCCGAAATATCTCTGGGATAAGTAATTATAAATGACTACAGTATAGCACTTTCTACTAGTAAAAACCATATTACAGTATTTCGCTATTATATTTCCAAAATCCTTTCAAAGTTATTTTTAAAAATGTAGAGTAAAAATTCGAAAAAATATTAAAAAACAAATTATGCATTGCAAAAAAATTTTAAAGACGGCTAACTTAATCTAAAAATGTTTATTTAACGTAGATTAAAACTCAAAATTTTTTTATTTTATTTGTTATTTTCTTCCAAACATTTATTTTTAAACAGTTATTAATTTTTTTTAAATAAGCGTATTGAAAAAAATAATAATAACTCGATTAAAATAAATTTTTCGAAGAAAATAAAAAGTTCAAATTACTTGTAAAATAAACATCTTTTAAATTTAAAATTTAAGTTAAAGAAACTATAGAGGTGCCATTCTTTAATCAATTCTTGTATTAAAAAATAAACTTAAAGGAGTAATTTAGAATAGCCCGTATTTTCTCGATCTAAAAATATCCAAAATTTTCGACACTTTCTACGTTATCCCAACATTAAATTAATCTACGGTACCAGATTTTTATGAAATTTCAATACTCGGTATTCCGTATTTGTGAAAAAAAATATTCGTAGTTTTAGCCATTCGTTTTACATTTAGCTTGGTATATAAAACAAAAATACAATAATGTCCTCTTTTTCTATAGGAAGTAAATAAACTGACATTTTTAAATATAGGATTTTTGTGGTATGGTAAATAAAAAATATTGGTGTTTATCTTATATACATTCTGGTCGGAAGGAATATCATTTATTTCTTTAAAATAATGTAGCACAAATTCTATACAATGGTGCCTGCATTTATCGGTCCAAAGTTAATATCTGACTGATCTGAATGCAAAAACAAAGAAATCATATTTTCCCATATATTGGTTTTACTTATCACACATAGATTTTTCGGTAATTCTGCATAGCCCTGGCTTTTTAGCAGATAGATTTTAAAAATATATATTATACGTTCTTGCAAGTTAAAATACAACAATTAAAATTATCACAACATTCTACTGTGCAAAATAAATACCACGTATATGAAGATATAGTTGGTTAAAACACATACCAAATATATATTTTGTAATTAGGTTCATGTTCAATGATAGTAACACAGACCGTTAGGGTTGGTCTCCAGAGAAAATTATTGTGACGGGTGGCTTCAAAATTCTCCGGTAATCATTTGGAGAACGATTTAAAATAAAGGTAACTTGTCCTGCCTTAATTCTCAAAGCAAGATTATGAACACATTAACCTTTAGAAGTATTAACAAAGATCTAACAATTCAATAAAAATAATCTCGCTCTGTATAGCCTCTCATCCGTAGGAGACGATTATAAAATTAACGGTCTGCAGTAATTTGAACAAGTACCGCATGAGGTATTGCATGGCCCGATTTTTGAGCCCAAAAATATAGCAGTTTAAACAAAAATATAAACTATAACAAATAGATGTAATTTTAATACAGAACCCTGCAGAAATAAACATTAATAAAAATAGGTTTTAGTACTGTGAGCTCGCTTATCACCGAACTTCGTATTCAATTGTGCTGATTAAATTCTGGTGGATTAATATTCCTCATAATAATGGTTTTTTAAATGATTTTTAAACTAAGTTCTTAAGTGATTGAACAATGGAATATAATCTATATATGCCTATATTTCGTAAACTTTGAATAAAGCTTAATTTTCCGATCACATTTAGAAATACTGTAAATATAATGCATGGTAAGTGAAGACTTTATTATTAATAGAACATGCATTTTTCCTATAATTATTATTTAAAAATATATTATTTTACTTATAATAGGGTAGTTCTATATTACATGATGACTTTTTAAATGGATTTTACTTTCTTAGTTATTAAGGCAATATTCATTGTGATAAGTGTGACTTATTTTTAATTCTTACGCGTACTTTCAATTTAAAAAATATATTTTGAAAGTGCATCATAGTAGCTACTGATTGACTGTAAGTTATATTATTTTCTACTACAAATAAATTACGACGTTGTTACTATTGTTATCATTGCTAAAATACTGACTGATTAAACTCATTTGGTGGTATAACGATAATAAGTTATTTCAAAGTAAGGGATGATAAATTATGCCACAAGTTGGATAAAAGTTGGCCATAAAATATAGAAAATGGCACGATTTAGTGGCCAATCATCCCTCTTTGTATTGGCACCCTGTCTCATTCCAAATATAAGCACAGAAATATTTTTAAGAGTTGCTTATATCGTTTTTTCAAATAAAATATAATTATTTATTATACGTACGTACTCACCAAACATATTTTGAGATTAAATTGGTTACGCTCTTGCTGAATTAATCGGGTTGTGCTGTAAGTATTGTAATGTAGTGGAGGAGGAGCTATATAGCCATTTTGTCCCAGCAGTGGTAATAAATTGACATCATAGCAATTATAGTTGATCATAGGCATAAGCTTGCTCAGATTTTTGGCTTAAAAAGAATAACTTAGCTACAAATTGCGATCTAACTGACTTGACCTTTGGTTATACTGTATATAGGCTATTTAACGGGGTCATATTTCTATAACTGAGGTTAAAACACCAACACCAGAGGATGAGCCTTTGCCCCCTTCTTGGACCCTATCTTCACTATAATTATAACATTTTCATTATTTGGAGAGGAATCTTTAACGTTCTGTATACCTCTTCTCATCCGAAAGAGCAACAAAGTCAGCAGAAATTTCGCATCCTACCATCGCGATTGAAACCAGTGTTTAGGTGCTAACTTACTTACAAAATACTCTTGCTTGCTACGTCAATCGTGCTAACACAAAATCACCAGCTATATAATTATCTTTTATAATATTAATTTGCTCCGGGACAGCAACGAATCTGCATTGCTTTGGTGTAAAAACATTAATTCTTTGTTACTAACTTATAATTCGTGTATAGCGCAACCAATTTTCTCAAAGTTTTTATATCACCACATAAATTGTATGAGATTTTTCTTACTAGTTCCTGTATCGCAAATAAGGGGTTGGTAAAAGTGCACTGAAGATATTAATTACTATTTTACAACGACTAGGCAACATCTATGAATAAATATAGTAAGTTATACATATTTTATAAGCTTTTTAAAATAACTCTCTTAGGCGCTTTTTATTTATTTATTTTTTCTTGGATAAAATATCTTTAAAAAAATATATGACTATATCTTTATTTTTTTTATTTAACTATATTTTATATATCTTTCCAATTAAATTTCTATGATATCATTTAGGTATCTCATTAAAAACTATTATAACTTATTCTCTTTTTAGTCTCAAACCCCTTTTGAGGAACCTTGTATTTGGATTGTGGGTGATTAATTTGTTATCAGTTATTATATTTTAAAATAATTATGGTTATTTTATAAATGGTGCGAAATTTGAGTTTAATGCAAGAATATAGATGGACAGATATTGTTTAAACCACAGGGAATTTTTATACTGAAGAGCTTATTATAAGCTATTATTAATGTTATTTTTTTAAATTTTGCGAATAAGATTGAGAGGAATTTTTTTTGATGGCGACTTTTGCTTTATATCTAATCGATGTCTATTTGGCAACAATAAGCAACGTCAACTTGCATTCAGCATTTATTTAGATCTTTAGCCATTTACAAGGTAAAGTGAGATAATAAGGGCAACATATATTCGGAAATAATATCCCTCACATTACCGCTACGATATCCTTTGTTAGATTATAAGTTGAAATTATTTGGCCAATCACTGAGCTAAAAAGCGCAAAGCGGTATATGTTCCGCCCTCATTTTAGGTTAATTTAAAATTGTATTATGTTAAACAAGCGATTTAATTGTACCATAAATATCAGTTGTAGCCTAGGTATCTACGATTTTTACATTATTTATAACACTGTTTTGCGGGTCAATCTGAATTCGTCAATTTTTTAATGTTTTACACATTGAAGTTACGGATATTTTGGTACTTACACGGTTTGAAAGGATAATATTAACCCAAAATGAGGACGGAGATATTCTTTATAAAGCCCCCTCGCCCTTAAAATTAGAGTAGTGGTTCCAATATATAGCAAGGAAACCAATTCAGTCCACATTATTAAAGTAGGGATATTAACAAAAATGAGCTAGTTATTATACCGTATGAAAGACAACAAATTAAGGGGAGAGATAACACTCTACCAACCTATTTCATCCCTTTACCATAGTGGACTGGATCGTACGATCTAGGCTAGAGGCTTTATAAATTAAATTTCCAAATTATGGCTTTGAGAATACAAATCTCACTTTACAGAATACAAGAAGACCCCGACAACTGAAACATTATGAGCAATTTCGCCCTTTCTACTGACCAAACTATATAGCTGGCAAAAATTTGATCAGGACCCTTAATTTGCTCTTATAGTTACACGCATGGAAAAATATAATTTATTTGCATGTTTCGAGGAACTTTTAAGTTTCAAGTTGTCAAGTCATGGGTATGTACAGTGAATGTTAGTTCATCGATTAGTTAGGCAAGGAAGTCGCCATTTTGGTTCCACGGCTGAATAATAAAACACTATTTTACCCTCGATCATTTTAATACCTACTTTTGTCAGATCACACATACGATCAAAGGCAGCCAAAAATTTACATGGACTCTTGAGATTAATTTTCTTTTTTTGGCGTACAAAAATATATTTTTTCAGCCTCTCTATATATATATTATTTATTATTAATGTTTAATAACGCACATTTTTGCATGGTATTTTTGTAAAAATCCACTGCATTATATTAATATATTCTACACTATAAAACATCAAAGAATAGATGGTTTCTTTACAACTTTAATTAGGCGATGGAATAATTTACGCCATATTATTGACCTATTAATGGAAAAGGTCATAAGGTGGATGTTACTTATAATCTGAGATCTACCGCGCGTCTAAAGATAATATTAACGCGCGAAATTCCTACGAAAAATATTAACGAAATATATTAAAGGCTTTAGCTTGTTTCTTTTTACCTTGAATAAAGGTGTTAAATATAGGTAGATAAGCCTTTTTAAACCAATATTAATGAACACTGATTTAGTTCAATAAGATAAATTACCAATTTTTTTTTCGAATTTAAGGTATATAACTTATAGAAAATATTTATTATTAAACCGAATTATTAATTAATTTAACCCCAAAATTAATAAGTTAAAAGACCAGCAACTCAAACATTAATAAACTTAGAACTTATACAATAACAATAACAAGAATAACCCAGAATAAGACCCAATAACTTTGCTTAACAAATAGCCTACGGTACCCGCGGTACAGGCAAGGTTTCTGAAACCTTTCGGTACTAAATTTAATCGGCCGGAATACTTAGGCCTAAAACACCCTATGCATTAGAGTACTATTTCTAAATCAGTGCAACAAGATATTACGAGTAAATGTTCTAGCAGATACCGTAGGCTACATAGGAAGGGGGAGTTTGGTTATTTCAATTAGAAAATCCAATTTTTTTCTATAATATCTCGTATAGAACTTATCAATCCTACGTAAAATCAATTTATTTAGCCTTACCTTCCTATGTCACTCATACCCCTCCTCGCTTTTTAAAAGTAATAATTTTCTTACATTTTTAAGAATTAATTTCTGAATTGGAGTAACAAAATAATTTAAATAACTAAATCAGTGTTCGTTATGAATGGTTGAATGCGTTTAGGCTTTAGCTGGCAACAACTCCGACATATAGAGGGCGTCAGCATCTACTGACGAATCAACGACAGCCAGATGTAATTCGTCGTCAGCTACCGGTTTCCAAGGCCTACCTATATTGTACGATACCTCGTCCACAATCGATTCCCGAAATTCGTCGTCCGTGACGTACTGTTGCTGCGGAGACCGGATGTAGGATTCCGAGACGTCCGCTTCGTTCCAAGGAATGATGCAACATTCGGGGATCTCAAAGGTAACCAGCTGAGAACCGCGAAGTCGCGATATGGCAACCATATCATCAACATTTACATCGTAACCTAAAATAAAATATGTGAATGGTTAAATATTTTACTAGACAGCAATATTTTTATATTTTGTGAGTCCAAAAAATTTTAGGATGTAATTTTTCCGGATTGCCTCTACCATTTCAAGTAATTTTCACTGGGAAAGGGGAAATATTCATAGGGTACGAAAAATTTCCAAAATTTTTACTAATAGGCCTATTGAATTTTTATCCAAAAAATTAACTCTTTGAATTTTGGAAAATAAGAACATTTTCATCGGAAAAATTTCTAATTCGATTTTAAATTTTCCTTAAAATTTTATAATAAAAAATTTTCCGAAATTTTTCAATTTATTCGGGGTTCCCAGCTTGACTGAAGCGCCGCCCGTGCAGACTGAAGAACGTCTATAGATAGGATGGACGATTCTAAAATAATTGTTTTCTCCGTAACCCTTGGACGAAAATGAACATATATATGATACTCTCAAATTTCAGTCTTTAAAAGATCTACGGTATTTGAAAATTTTTACATTTTCGAATAGATCTTTTAAAGACTGAAATTTTAGTGTATCATATATATGTCCATTTTCGTCCAAGGGTTACGGAGAAAACAATTATTTTAGAATCGTCCATCCTATCTATAGTCTCCACGGGCGGCGCTTCAGTCAAGCTGGGAACCCCGAATTACTTCCCAGAAAATTCACAAGTCACAACTTAAAACTTACCAATGAGTGTTAAATGCCTCAACTTGTGGCACCTCCAGGCGAGCATTACAAAGGGATCTTCGTCAGGAGCATCGTAAACGGCGGGAAAATCGTCGATGTAATCGACAATGGATATCTGGCTCAGAGTCGCGCTGTAGCAACGAGAGATCCAGTTGATGGCGGCCACGTTAATTGCGGCACAAAAGTACTGCTGGAAGCTAGCCAGAGGAATGCTGGGACGAAGAATGTCCAACAGGCTGAATACGGCCGAAGGGGAGTGCAGCAAGATCAATTTCACCTCCAACTGAGGACAAGAATGGCTCAGGATACGCCAAGCCCCGTCGCTGGCGCCGCATGGTACCGACGTTCTTCTGTTGTTATCTACTTCTGGATGCCGGGAATCGGGTTTGTGAACGTGAATTGTGAGAGACTGCAACGGATATTTATCGGGAACAGCAAGAGCTTTTAAAAGTTCGTCACTAATGTAATCGTAATCGAGGCTGAGATCCTAAAAAAATTAATATAATTATTATAAAATACTTCGAAGCCAGGCTAAAAGCTCGCTTCAAGTGCTACCATTTTTTGTCCGGCTGATTTGTAAAAAATCGTGTTTTCTCTGGGGTAACCGTTGGACAATAAAATAATGATTAATACCTAAATGTTTGTCTTGGTCAGGTCTATTCGAAAACTATAATATGCAGAATGCAGATTGCGGGGTCACAGCATGAAATAATGACATTATTTTAAGAAAAATGGAAATTTCGTATGGCTATTGACTCATGCTTGGTTTCTGTTTTGCATTGATCTGTGTTACCTGGTTTGTGGGTTTGGTTAGGAGGGCTGGCCCTTTGGTCTTGAATGGGTCTACATATTTATGCTACAGTATTGATTATAATATTATACTTGTTAGATGTTTTTGATTTTGTATTTATCTTGCATTTGTTGAATTTTTCTGACGATGTAGGCTATTATTATTATCAAGAGTTGTTATTATGTATGCTTTAATATTTATATTTACTAGCTTACTGCTTGTTGAATTTTTTATATTCGAAATTTGAATCTTATATTATTAACTGTGATTCATTTTTTTATTTATTTCATGAGCCTGTGAGTGTGACCCCATAGCCATAGATAATATCATAAGCCTATTCCCCCCTAGGGGGTTCATGGTAATATTTTTACGTTTCCGAATAGATCTACCGTATCCAATTCGGCAATTCCATGACTATGTTGTACGTCCATTGTCCATTTTCGTTCAAGCGCGAAGAAATCAAGAAAACACTCTTTTTTTTTAAATCAGCCGGAAAGAAAATCGTTGCGGGTATTATACAAGTCCTTGGTTTAATTTACCTTCAAGTTCTTAAAAGGCGTTAGTAAAGTCGAAGTGATGTTAAGTAAGCTATAATTCTCGGGATCTTCTTTGACACTGGCCAGGTGCAAAGTGTGTAAATGACTACCGTGTCGCTTTCCGAGTAGAGCCAAGAATTTATCTGCGTGGTTCAAAATCTCTTCAATGCATCCAAATGATACATGTTCAAGTTTCCTTGAAGTCCTTAGTATAGTCTCCAGGCAGCTCACATATCTGGGGGGAAAAAATTAGAAATTAATAAAATAGACGTTTAGCCTATTATATAACAAATTCAATATTGCATTATTTTGCAGTTTTTGTTTAGAGCTCTAGAAAAGACAGCGTAAATTTTAAAAGGGCTCATTTTTCTAATTACTTACTGCACAAAAAAATATGTAGTTAGGAACTTAGGCCTAGTGGTTATTATTTATTCCATATTCTGAACACACAAACACTCTTCAGTATGATTTAAAAAAAATTTGGGAAATTACTTCACAAACGATACTGCGATCGAGCTACGTAACTCAGAACTTTTTACGGGATTCCGTTGGATCGAGGATCATCGGTTGGTATAGGAAAATCCCATGTTAAAAATGAAAGTATATTTCCTATGATAGAGTAAACCATTCTGATGAGATTTCCGATTTACATAGGTTTCTATGGAAGCCCGAATATTTGGCAAACTTTAGAATCTAAAATCTCCGGAATTTCTTCTCATTTTTATAGCCTACCGGAAATCTCACCAGAAGGGTTTATTCTACCATAAGAATAAATTTCAGAATTTTCTTGTTAATACTTTTGATTCACGACCCAACGCCCTTAAAATGGAAAACTACGCAGTTACTCACTTACTCCGAAGCCGATTTGCATCATATTTTTTAATTTTGCATAAAAATAAAATATTCTAGTTTCTAGAGCATAATAGGCTACAATTTTCTCTTTTAAAATTTTGCTCATAAAGTTTTTTATGGTCGGTAGCCTACGAGATCGACTTTTCTCTTGTAAACTTGAAATAAATAAATAAAAAACTACAGAACGGAATATACATTTTTTATTTATTTAAATGCCTTAAATAATATTTATTTTTCTGCAAATAAAAAAAAATTAAGAAAATAGGTCGAGTAGTTTTCTCTTAAAAAGGAATAAAATATTATAAAGCAAAATCCCATAGACCAAAATCTTAGCTAAATGATCTTTGATTATCGACTCAGGTACGGCGTTTCAAATGAAATATTTTATAATATTATAATTATACCGTATTTTTTTCTAATAAGCGTCCGGGACTGTCTGCTTATTAGGACAGTCCTAATAAAAGGAGTCCGGTTATTGGAGAGGGAGAGGGTCCTTTTATTAGAGTCCGCTTATTAGAAAAAATACGTTAAGTTAAATTATCATATAATTATCTTCTAATTCGCCTAATAGCCCACAGCAGAACAAAGATCAGATCTAGCTATAACACTGGCTTTTTGCTAGGGGACAGCGGCACTTCTACCATCCTTGATAATGCTACAGTAATAATATGCCCGTATATATTACATTTATAAACATTAGTCAATAGGGGCAGGGGCACTTTCTATCATACTCAGAATATAATTTTATGAACAATAACTTATAGGCCTATCCATGCAATTCATAGCTACTAATAGAGCTATATAGGCTATTGCTCTATCCATATTGCAGTTCCTTCAGGGACTGGCTGTTTGCTAGTACGGTAAATAAAATAATTTACGACAACCTAAGCAAAGCGCTACTGTACCCCTAACCACGTAATACCAGATTACCGGTATCATATAATAGCCTAGGCCTACACAAATTCCATTTTTTTATCCAATTTAATGACCCCATTATAATCTTAAAAATAGAGTTTGATGTTCCTATAAGATCAAATTTATCAAAACATGAATTATGGAAGATAACAGTGCAATGGTAGTTAGCTGAGTAGGAAGATTTGATAATACATTTATTTTCTCAAATACCGTAGCAGAGAAACTTATTTTAGGATCGGAAAAAAATAATTTTTTGCCTTAGAATTTAATATTAAAATGTCTTCTGTTAAATTTTGTAAAAAATATATTTTTTATCTATGACTGATTCTAAAATGCACCCCTTGTGTTGCGGCGGAGTTTCAAAGAACTTTTTATGAACATTTCAGTATTTTTATTATTAGTGAAAATTTGCTTATAT
>JAQGBM010000074.1:0-18829 GCA_034698405.1 Symphylella vulgaris | reverse complement strand
TGATAAACCAAAGATAAGACCCTAGAAACGATGTCCGACATAACAGCTTTCTTACTATTGTTGAAGATGTACTATTGCATTAAATTTTAGACATAGGAAGAATTATTACATATTTACATGAGATAAAACTAGGTTAGGTTAGGTTAACCTGTCTAAAATTTAATGCCGGTAACTGTACTATTGATTACAGTAATATACAAACTGCAATATTTTTAATTGCTAGATTAATTTTTTTTTTTTTTTAAAGAATTATAGTGATATCTGACTCGGAGGATGATGAGGAAGAAGAAGAAACGGACAGTGAAGATAATGATGTGGTTCTTCAAACCTCTTTCAACACAACATACAATCACGTAACAGGTGAGATGGTCAAGATAATCATTACTCAACAAGATTCTGTTGCTGAGTCGGAGACTTCCTCACGGGAGAGTCCCCCAGAGCCCCCTTCTCTACCAGATGATGAGCCCCCTTCTCTACCAAAACATATCATCTCTTCTCTACCAAAGGTTGCTCTCAAGCCCCCTTCTTCACCAATAAATAGCACGCCTGAACCCCCAGTTCCCGACCAGATACGAAATTATTCATATCCGTGCGTTACTGATTCGACTAAATTTATCCCGGATGACGTCACTGATTCGATTTATAAGAAGTGTTCCATAATAAGCCAGACTGAGAATCCCTCAGATGAAACAGTTCCTACCGGTGAAGCCTTGTTGTCTGAAAAGAATGATAGTTTATCTTTACATTCAGCTTCTGCTGAATGTAAAAATGAGATTACCAAAAAGAAAGCGACACTGTACGACAACGAAGGCACGTTCAGCGACTTTACTACGCCGACTCAAGAGATAATTATTACAGATCATCAGAATCTATTAGATGATGATGAAATCAGTATCGATACGCATAAAGAATTAACCATGGAGTTTGAAGAATCTTCGGCGGCCACTGCTGCTCAGAATCAATTATCATCACCAATAATCCACATACTGGAACCACCTATAAAAACCGACGATGGATCGAATGATTCAAGAAGTCCGAATCAACCTTTTTCCAGTCACGAAATGTCTTCTGATGAAGAATCTGATTTGAATTTAATCATCGAAAGGCAAGGAGAAACCATAGAGTTTGAAGATTCTTTTGCAGAGAATCAATTATCATCACCAATAATCCCTAAAAAACTGGAACCACCTGTAGAAACTGACTCTGAAGATGATGACAGATCGAATGATTCAAGCTCTTCCAGCCACAAAATGTCTTCTGATGAAGAATCCGATTCCAATGTGCCTCAAACTCTTCATATCAATGTGCCTCAATCTCCTCAAACCAATGTGCCTCCAACACCTCAAACCAATGTGCCTCCAACACCTCAAACCAGCTCAACTGTGGGATATCAGGAGCCAAATGTTCAGACCTCTCCGCAGTGTACAGAGAAACACCCGGACAAACCATTGGCTGCTCCGGGTGACGACACCGTTGCGCAACCAAAACCAGCTGTTCCTATCCCGATTTCTAATGCTTCAGACCTCATTAGCCAATATTGCAATAGGGATTTTAAATACAGATATACCTTGGTCAACCATAAAGTCAAAAATCATCCTAATTTTTGTACTGAAGACGATCTTGGAGGTTGTATCGAAAACGAAGTCATCCCTTATGCCACGGCTGTCACATTATCACAGGATAAATTTTTATCCGAATACGAGCTTTGCAAATATTGTGAAGGATACTTCCAAAAAAGTTTACTTGCGCAGCACATAATCAATCTTCACCCTTCACCTGATTCTACGAAGGAAAACCTGGAATCTTCGTCTATTGCCCTTCAAGATTCAAAAATAATTGATTTAACAGAATCGTCGGATGATTCGGTTAAGAAAAATGTGGAAACTCCTCAAAATTCTTCCAGGAAAGATTCAAAGACTGATCCAGGATCTGATAATAGTGCTGGTTCCATTGAGAACAACACGGAAACTGCTACTCAGAAGAGTTCCGGTAAAGATAAACACACGAAAAGCCCCGTCATTCAACCAAGACAAGTTTTAAAACCTGTTACGAAACAAGAAGTATCAAAGCGAGTATCTCCTTCTACAAGCAAGGGTAATTCCAGCATTCCAGTACATTCCAGCATTCCAAGTACATCAGGGGGAGACAGTACTGCCAAATACCAGTGTGTACGCTGTCACAAAACCTTTCCACTTTGGATTGATCTGCGCAAACACGAGGTAAATGAGCACATGCCCATTAAAAAGGTATCAAGAGAGGAAGATTCTGAAAGCGATAATGGGAGGAAGACCAACCCTAAAAAGAAACCCAGAAGAGGCAGACCGCCCAAAAATGCGAGTTGTTCTGATAAGAAAAAGCATTCCTGTGAATGTGACACCAGTAAAGACAACCAGACAAGGGACATAAACACCAAAAAACAATGCCAGATCTGTAAAAGGAAATTCCAAAAGTATCAACAAAAACACGTTGATAGCAAGTCGTGCCCAAAAACTCAAGACACTGATTCACAAAGATTAAAGAAAGCTTTGAAGAACTTCAGAATTCCAGAGAAAAGTGTGGTCAAGAAAAAAAGGTAATTAAGACATATTAAAGCGACATTCGCCAGGTGTGTGTCAACACGAGAAAAGTCCAACCTGTATGTAGTGTGTTTATATCTCTCTCTTGAAGATGCGATGTAGGGGATGATACCATTGCTGCTCGCGGAGGGGGGGAGAAGTAAATAAAAGTTGGACTTTTATCGTGTTGACACACACCTGGCGAATGTCGCTTTAACTTCATTTTCCATGCTACAGACACTTTTAATATAATTTTGTGATAAAAAATTAATTTAAAAAGGGAGTTGTGGCGTGCTCCTGTAATCCAGCTACTTTGGAGGATGTATAATTACTGTATAATTAATTATTAAAAATTTTTTAGAAAAGGGCCGGAAAATTTATCAAAAAATTAGTGAAAATAGAAAATGGAAAATAATTTTAAACCCAAAGACATTTTTTGAACAAAATTTTTATTCCTTGGAAAAAGAAAGTTCCTATAAAATTTTAAGGATACAATTTTTTTTTTCGAGGAAAATTTTTTGAAGAGAATTTTTTTCCGAATACAATATCAGTAAAATATTTTCATTTTTTTCTAAGGTAAAAAAAAAATTCGAATAAGATTTTCTGATTCACAACTCACTACGAACCCGGCTGAGGCTGGTATTTACATGTTTATCAACCTAATTTGGTCCTCCTTTGAAATTTAGGGTTAGCAGTAACAAAGGAAGCAACTGCGGTGACATCTACAAGTTCAGCTCCTATTGTATTTGGTGGATTTGGGATACCGGCAACTCCTGTGGTTTCGACGGCTACTCTCAGCACGGCTACCACTCCTACTACGTCTACATCAACCCAACCTACTCCTGGGGGACAAAAGTTGTCATTTGGAGAGTCTAACAAACGTCCGGCTGATGACAGTAAGTAGAATTCATCCTTAAATTTTTAATTACAAAAATGATACTACAGTATTTAACAGGTTGGGGAATACCGACTTCGAAATGGGGTCATTTTCATTCTGTGCGTCGCCACATTTCACAAGCTATGGAATTTAATAATAACAAAAATGATACCGTTGGAAAGCTCACAAGTCAGTTATTCTTGACGTAGGGATCGGTAAATTTCATAATTATTTTCTTAAAATGTATTTTAATATTTTTAAATGATCTTTAAAAGACCATGCTACAGTTTTTTTTTTTTTTTTCAAAAAAGTAAGCAAATAAAGGAGCGTGCATTCAATTTGCAATTGGGGCTTTTTTGCACATTAAAAGTTACATTTTAAGAAAATATATGAAATTTACCGATTTCTACAAGAATAACTGAGCTTTCCTACGGTATAATTTTTGTTAAATTCCATAGCTTGTAAAAAAAAGTGTCACGCACAGAAAATTACACATATTTCGTTGTGGGTGTTCCGCATGGACTTAAAAATAAATGTATTTACGGGTTCCGGTTCCGAACCCTGTTTCGAAAATATGAAATGGTTCCTGTTCTATAAAAATATACTTGTTTTTACCGGTTCTGGTAATATTCTTTTAGTTTCTTTCTTAGCAACTTTTTTCTATTTCTCAGGTGAAAATAAACCGCCAACTGGGGCAGCTGCATTCGCTGCCGCTTTCCCTAGCAACCTTGGTACCCCAACTACCTTAGCCTCCCCAAGCACCTTTACTGGCTTCGGAGGACTGGCCTCCTCTTCTACGAGCAACACTCCTAGCGTTAGCAGCGCCGGCGGTTCCTCGTTTAACTTGAGCAATCCGGCAAATCCTCCATCCTTCACCTTTGGGGGCCAGAAGGTGCCCGACAAACCTGCTGCTCCTCTATCCATAGTATCCGGATTTGGGGGTGCTAGTAGTACGGGGTCCATTTTTGGAAGCGGTGGAACTACTATCGCCGCCCCTACTAGCACCACTAGTTCAACGTTTACGTTCGGGGCCCCTGCTCAAACGACTAGTAGCAACTCCGGGACGGCCCTATTTTCGTTTGGAGCCAAGCAATCCGACCCTGCCCCTACATCAAAAGGGTCGACAGTGACATCAGCACAGCCCGCTACTGCGTTATTCTCGTTCGGGGCCGCAACTAAATCGGATAATCCTGCGCCATCTATAGGAGGATTCAATTTTACTCCAACTACAACTAGTTCAGGGGCTTTTGGAAGCACCCCTGCCCCTACAAATACTTTCTTAGGAGGGGCAAGTTCTGCAATGACTTCTACCTTATTAGGATCGACTTCAACCCCTGCGAATAATTCTTTCTTAGGGGGAACAGGGGCTACATCTACCCCTGCTGCCCCTTCTTTCTTAGGGGGAACAGGAACAACCTCAACCCCTGCCCAAGCCCCTTCTTTCTTAGGGAGTGGGGCTACATCAACCCCTTCTTTCCTAGGAGGGGCGTCATCTACCCCTGCCCCTAATTTCTTAGGTACAGGGGCTACCTCAACCCCCGCTCCTGCTTTTGGGGGTTCTACAACGGGATTTGGAGGTTCGGGTTCGAATACGGCGGCCCCTTCGCTCTTCGGAAGTTCGGGGACCTCCTCATCTGTGTTTGGGTCAGGTGCGGCCCCAGCGACGGTGCCAACCGGAGGATTCAACTTTAATTCGGCGGCGCCAGCGGCCCCTCAAGTTTCGGCGCCATCTCAGGTCTTTCAATTCGGATCGACCCAACAACAGCAGGCTGGGGGAGTGTTTACCTTTGGATCAACTACGGTAAGAAACTTTTATTATAAATATTTAACGGTGTGCCTACCACCCACATCGAAATTTAGGTTATTTTCTGTGCGTCACCACATTTTTCACAAACTTTGGGATTTAATACAAATTATACCGTAGGAAAGCTCAGTTATTCTTGTAGGGATCGGCAAATGTCGTATTTTCTTAAAATGTATTTTAATATTTTTAAAAAAGACCAAGCTACAGTTTTTTTTGTCAAGAAAGTAAAAAAATGAAGGCGTTTGCATTCAATTTTTTTACTTTAAAAATTATTTTAAAATATTAAAATACAAATTAAGAAAATATGAAAACCGATCCCCACGAGAATAACTCGCTTTCCTATGGTGTAATTTTTATTAAATTCCATAGCTTGTGGAATGAGTAGTGACGCAAAGAAAATTACCCACTTTTTTTTTGGTGTCCATTATGGTCTTAACCAGTTCATGAATTTTTTTGTTTTGTTCATTTTCAGTCTACGACAGAGCCTCCTAGGTCCCAAGCAACCCCGAAATTCAGTTTTGGAACCCCAAATGTTGGGGGTGTCCCAACTACTACTAATTCTGCGGCACCACCTGCGTTCAATGCCACAGTTCCAGCCAATTTCAGCTTCTTTCCTGGGCACGGGGGTGCCCAATCTTCGGCTCCTGCTAACTCTACATTCCAATTTTCGTAAGTATTCAAAGCCTAAATATTTACAAAGGTGGGAGCTATTTTGTATGAGAGTTTAAAGTTAAAGCGAGGTCCCTATTTGAGTGTAGAATTTAGAGATGAGCATTGAGGGCGAAATATCGATGTACTGAAATGACTACTATATTATTGATATTTGGGTACAATACCGATACAAGTATTCTGGTAGCACTGGCACACTAATTTTAATAATTAATATAAATATAAAAAATACCCCAAATATTTGGGGATAATGAACAAAAAATCGTTTCTTTCATATTATGTCGATAAAAAAATCCGATATTTGAAGTCACGATGAATCGATATCGGCTCAGTAGGCCGATAAGTGCCCATAAGTGCAGATCTTCTTGCTCTCTGCACATTAAAGAACCCTTTTTCAGGGTAAATCCCGTTGAGGCTAAATTAAAATAACTTGATTCTTTGCTTTCCTAAATTAAAAGGTTGTGTGGTAATGGTATTTAAAGTGCATGGAAAATGAATTTTACGTATTATTTGTACAATTCCTCCTTTCATGATGCATTTCGAATTTTTTAACAAATTCCACTCTTAGAGGGGGAAAAAACGCCTCAGTGTGACGTCATCACCATTAAAATTCAGTTCCCTGAGCGTCAATTGTGGCAATATCGTATCAAAATGGCATGCACAGACACTATGATACGATATCTCACCAGTTGGTAATGTTCAAAATTCAGGGAACCAGATTTAAAATTCATGATGACGTCACACAGCTCACTGTGACGTCATACGGTGCAGTTTTTGGAGGTGTTCTTTGGGTCACTGGAGCGGAATTTTTGAAAAATTTGAAATGCATCTTGAATGAGGAAACACATAATGTAAATTCATTTTCCATGCTTCAGACACTTTAAAGCAAAATAAAATATGAACGCCCTATAATTTTTTTTTTTTTTCAATTAAAAAACCATTATGAAATTCGGTTTAGTAGTTTTGTTTTAGCCATTTTTTTGCAGGGCTAATAATAATAATGAATGCAAAATTTTAAAATTGTAAAGCCCTAGAAGTTTTAGCTTATTCTTTCTATATTGCTACTCCCTGCCTAGACCTTTTTTTTTTTTTTTTGGAATAAAAAAAAAATTATGAAAATATGTTGAGTAGTTTTTGATGTAACCCTTTTTATTTTTTTTGCAGGGCAAATCAACAACAACAGCAAGTGGACAATCCCTTCAATGCTCACAGCCTCGGAGGACCTAGGAAAATTAAGCGTGCTGCCAGAAGGTTCCCTATGCGAAAATAAATCCAAGGTACCTTAAAATACCTAATATCTTTAAAAAGTAAAATAAATAAATACTGTATTATAAAAATAAAAAATTTAATGTTTTAAACGAAATAAATGTAAGATTTTGCCCCCCTTCCCTCCCCCTTAAAAAATGTCAAAGTAAATATTTTGGTTTTAAAAAAGCAAATTGACAATAAAAGTGGTGAATTTGTTAAAATTTTGGAATTAAAAGGAGGAAAAAAATTAACCAAGTAAAAACAGTCCTAAAGGAAGTCTATCAGTGTTGCCAAAAGTGAAGGATAAAATTAACTATAAAATAATTATATTTTTGTTAAAATTTATAAAAGTAAAAAATGGATAAAACTACGCTTTTGTAAGAAGTTAATTTAGATTTTAGACATAATTACGAAATCGTATAATTTTGTACTGAAAAAGAGAAAGTTACTAAATTTTTATTTGTGATTATTTTGGGTAAAAATAAAGTTTGTGGATTTGGATTTATTATTTTAGATGATTACGTATAGGCCTAACTTTACTTTTTTTAATTACGCCGAAATTTGGTTAAATTGGCCCCCCATATTTTCACTAAATTGCAGATTTTGGTGGGTCAAAAGTGAATTAAAATCACTATTATGGTAACTAGAAACCAGGAAAAAATTGGCTGAAAATTAAACCTACACTTACATGAAACATAATTTTTGAAGTAAACCGTACTTAATTCTTGTATTAGCAAGTGTGCTACCATAAAATATGACTCAAAACCATTAAAAATTGGGTGTTTAGGGTTATTTTTTATAAGAAAGTTAGTGATTTAGGGGTTGATTTTAAGAAAATACTGAGAGCTATCAATAGTGACTCCCAAAAATATTGATATTTCGGATTCACAAACACGTTAAAGCGAATTTGAGGTGAAAAAAAAACAAAACAATAGTAATGCTCTTTCCAGGCCTCATTAGTGTAGGAAAATGGCATTAGTATCGCATTTTTGCTCAATTTTCGCTTAGCGTATTCCTGAATTGGACCCATTGGCCATTGCTACTACTGTACTAAAATAAAAATAGTATGTGGCTTACACTGGAAACTGGACACATTTTCATGCATTTCATTAAATACGAGTAAAACTCGAAATTTTGGGCATTACCTATCGTATTCCAAAAAAAAAAAATTCCTATAAATTATTTATTTTTTCATTCATTATTTAAAATATTTCGATATTAACATTTAAACTACAGAAATACTTGACTGAAATTGGACCTATAATTATTCAAAATAATGTCTACTTCATAGGTATTGTAGACTTGAACCTTTACAACATAAGATTATTTAAACTGGTTTAAAAATATTTAAACCAGTATTAAAACATACCCTAAGACTAATAATTAAAAATACATTTGTAAATAGAACTTTATTTTTCGTTATTGTCATTTATTAAGCAACTCATATCATTAATATTTTAATAAACATATTATGACTTGCTAAAATATTAAGCAATATTTAGACCATATTAGCCTCTTTTTTTATTATTATTTTAGAATTTACTAGTGTATTAATTTTCTGTTCATTTGCGGAAAATTCAAGTATAAATGTATTTAAAATAAAGAAATAAAAAAAAACATATGTAAACGTCCTTAAATTAGCGGGACTTATTGTAATTATTTATTATTTCTAATCGAAAGCATTTTAATAATTATTGTTTTAATACCTTCCGAAATGGTCGATTAAAATTCGCAAAACAAATTAACAGGATTTCGAACGAGTACAGCGAAATTTTGAGTCATTTTCTGTGAATATGACCAACACTTTTAACAAGATATGGAATTTAATATTACAAAATATATACCGTAGAAAAGTTCAGTTATTCTTGTAGGAATCGATAAATTTCATATATTTTATTATTTCTAACAAAAATTATTTAAAAAAAAGGCCATGCTACAGTAAATTTCTAAATTGTTCGTAAATTTAGTGACAAAAAAAGACCATGCTCTTAAAAAAAAAAAAAATTTAAAATAATAAAATATGAAATTTATTTACCGACCCCTACAAGAATAATAGAACTTTTCTACGGTATATATTCTGTAATATTAAATTCAATAGCTTGTGAAAAGTGTGGTCATACGTACAGAAAATTACCCAAAATTTTCGCTGGAGATCTGTTCGGAATCCCGTTAAAATAAGGACGTTTACAATATGGTAGTATTGTATAATTATTAGTAGTACATCTTGTAATTGTATATTCGTTAAAAGAAAAAAAAATTTGTGATAAAGTATAATTACAGTATTGTAAGAATCAGCATAGTACATTATAAATTATTATGCAAATTTAGAAAATAAGCCTCCTTATAAAGGGGCAGTAAATAAAATAAAAAACGCGAAATTTTTCTGACTTACATTGATCTAAAATGTTGCCTTATTAAGAAAAATTAATAAAAAAAAATATTACGGTGGTTGAAGAATAACTTTCTGCCCTCATACTGGATTAATATTAGGTTTAAAATGCTTTCTAATAATATAAGTATTATATGAATATATCAGTTAATACCTAGTAATTAAGATTTTTACATTTTAAAAATGTTTATTTCAGGGAACCTTGGGATCAGTTTAATATTTTGGTTCAGGTTGCGGTTCCAATATTTCGGTTCTTTGAAAATTTAATAAATTTTGGGTTCCGGGTTACAAATCTAGCTTTCAATAATGACGTTGTAGCTTCAGTTTAATGGGTTCTAATCCCTTTAAATTTCTGTTCCGGTTCTGGTCCTTTTTTTTTTTTCTCGAAAAATCGGTTCCGGTTTTTTTTAATAAGATTTTTTACGTGTTTCGGTTCCAAACCGTGATTATAAATCGATTAAAATAAATGTTATCTTTTTTTATTTAAATTAAGTTAAGTTACTAACTTATTTAAAAAAGTAATTAAAAACATTTAAAGTTTAAAATGTAATATCTAAACGATTTTTATTGATTCTTACAGGGTTTCAAAGGATTTAAATCCATATTTAACCTAATATTTAATCCAGAATTAGGGCGGAGGACAAATAGAATTTTAGGATTAGGCCTAAATGACGTCACTTTTTATAATTTGCTCATATATTTGTAAATTAGGAAATTTTATGGTGATTCTTGCAAATAATTAAAAATCGTAAAATTGGTATAAAATTTTGCGTTGAATTCTCATTTTTCCATTATAGGGGCCTTTATTCTAAAATTAAATAAATAAATAAATAAGCGTGGTATTAAAATCTTCTAAGATAGACATTTTATTAAAATAAAAATACACATTTGATATGGAAAAAAAAATCATGAAATTGATTTTTGTAACTTGTAAAATAATTAGCTTCAAATGAATTTTAAAAAATAAATAAATCCCCAAAATTTGGGGATTTATTAATATAAATATTAAGGTGACTAAAGCCTAGTTCATAATATTAATTATTAATTAACCAATATTGCACTTTAAGGAGGTTGGATCGTGGATTGACCCACAGGTATTATAGGAAATTCCATGTTAAAAATGAAAGTATCAAGAATTAAATCTCTAAAAATAAGAAATTCACAAATTTTCTTGATACTTTCGATATAATGCACGATCCAACTTCCTAAAAGGATTTTTGAAATAGGCTTTTGTCCCCTCCCCCCAAAAAAATATGGCCCAGCTTTGGAATATGAGTAAAATAGGTATCAAATAATGTGGGGCCCTAAATATGGGTTCCCCACAAATTGTAGGTTTCAACTCGGTCTTACCTAATTATTGGTAAAATTAACTTTTTTACTAATAATAAAATTGTACAGAATTTAATAATTTAAAAAAATGTGTTAGGAAACTATTAAAATTTTGTCATTGAGGTTGAATGATGGGTATTAATGAGAATATTAGAATGATTGAGTGAATTAGTGTTTAATAATTAATAAATCAATTTACTTTTTTCAGGAATTGGTTGATATTATAATGTTGTCTGGGTTGAAACCTATAAAATTGACTTTTCTCAATTACTATTCTTTATTATTTACTTTGAAAAATAAATGAAACATACTTCCATAAAATATAATTGTGTGTGCTAATTTATTTTTATTTTGGATAAATTCAAATCTTCTTAGACCGCCTTTTTTTTTTGTAAATTCAATCATTTAAAAGTAAAATTAACTATTAACCATTGAATTATTCATATTTACTTTCGTTATTAAAATTACAAGTTAAATCTCGGTCGAAAACGGTATAATTTTTATTTTAACAATATTAGAATCGAAGTAGGACGCAAATTCATACATGGGGTTCACGTGTATAAATGGAAAATAAAATGCGGGTGACTTACACATTTACCATAGACTGTAGCATTTTTACCCCATGTATGAATTTCCTCCCCACTTCGATTCTACTTTTGTTAAAATAAAAATTAAAACCGTTATCGACCGAGATTTAACTTGTAATGTATGTTAACAACGTAAGTAAATATGAATAATTCAATGGTTTATAGAAGTTGTTAATGACGCAAGCACGTTAATTTATTAAAGAGGCTGGATCGTGGATGGGCCTGGTTGGTTAGCGCGCTTCGGCGCTTGCCTCTGAATCCGGAAGGTTTGCAGTTTGAACCCCGGCTGGGGCTGGTAAGAATTTCGGGGTGAGTGAAATACAGGTAATTATTGAAATGGCGGCTTCAAATTCGGATTAGAGTTTAAACCGGGGTATTTGTTATAGATCCTCTTTGCACTCTGAACATTAAAGAACCCTCATACAGGTCTGTAAATCCTGTACCTGAGGCAAAATTCAAATCTCACTCCGTCTTTACTGGTCTTAGTCGGGTTACTTATGACCATCCTTGTGGCTAGAAACAGCGAACGAAGTTTAAAAATCAACTAACAAACAACAATATTGATGAAAAAGTTTAAATTTACTCAAGACTCAAGAGGTTTACAAAATATTTATTTAGGGGCCTAAAACCAAATTCAAACGATGGTAGCAAGAGCACATTAATTAATGTGCTCTTGATGGTAGTATATAAAAAATAAAATCACCACGAAAGGCACACGAAAAGGCGTATCCCATGGCCATGGATCAAGGGATTAACATGGATTAAGGGTGAATTATGTAGTGGATATTATTATTTATGTTATATTTACTTTATAAGCAAAATTTGATTCAGATATTTTAAGAAATATTGACTTTATGCAATATTTAGTTTTTCCTCGATTTTAGAAAACCGAAAAATCGGGCTTACGCCCCTTCGTTAGACGACGGACGAAATAGGCCTATACTAGGACATAGAGGACTTTTATCTGCTTCATTTGACACCAAGAACAACTTCCGAGCAGAAGTGAATAGCTGAATGTACAGTTACCGGCATTAAATTTTAGCCATGAGATGTAGGTTACTCTATATGGGAAACTTAGGTTAGGTTGTCTGTCTAAAATTTAATGCCGGTAACTGTAAGTGCTCCGAAAAAAATGTAAACAACTCCAAATGTTTGTAACATTTTTTCTAGTTTGTACTGTACTTATTTTTTTGACAATTTTTTTTTTTCTAAAACTGCAAGTCCTAGGAAGTTGCTCTTGGTGTAAAATAACGCAGATAAACGTCCTCTAGGTCCTAGTGTATTTTGTTTTTAAATATTTTGTATAATTTTCGGATTTTCATAATGTTATAATGTGAAACGAGGCATAACGGTGCGACTGCGGCGCCTCTTGTAAGAAGTGAGTGAACTAACCGGAGCCGAGCAACGAACATACTTCGCTCATTAGCATCACTGATTCAATGAGAGCAGCCATTTTGATTTTGCTTTAGGGACAAAACCAAACAGAGGTTTTAAGAGGCCAAATTAAAACTGTTTAAAGTTATATTTTTATGTTATGAAAGTTTGTATGGATTATATATTTATAGGGGAAGATAATGTTGACAGGCAGGAAACCCTATTTTCGGTAGAATACGCGATATAAATTTGTTTATGTGTGTAGGCTAGGCTACCGTAGCCTACCAGCTTCTTAGAGCACTGTGTGACTAGAAGAAAAGTCAAAAATGTGTTTAATGTGGACTACAACCTTTTGGTTTGATCACTGAAATGGTTGTTTGTGCTGTATATAAATGCGGGAATAGAACCGAAAAGAAGATACACGGAATATCTTTCCATCGGTAAGTTGAAATAGGCCCTAAATTTAGGCTAGGCCTTGAACTTCAAACTTCTCATTATTTTCAAACTGTTTCATTCAAACATAGCCTAATTCATACTCTCAGACTATTCATCAATGCGGACTTGTCTGGAGTGGAATTTTTGAAAAATTCAAAATTCATCATGAAAGGGGGATCATTGTACACATTTAGTATGTAAACTATTATGTGTCTGTCCATGCTGTACAGACACTTTAAGTTAGTGTTGATCAATGATCAAGTTACGTTAGTAGTGTGATGATCTAATTGGTAGGCTAGCTCTAGCATAATCTTAAATTAAAATTAATTATTTCTGATACAGAATTCCTAAAGAAGAAGTACTGCGACAGAAGTGGGTAACTGCTATCAAAGCCAATGCAGTTGGTAGAAGAGTCAATTTTCAACCCTCCAAACACACCGGCATTTGTTCTGCACATTTCACACAAGATAAGTTTGATCGAACTTCAAATTGTCTGGTACGTCTTCGTGAAGGGGCAGTTCCTACAGTTTTCCCAAATTTGATTGCAGATCAACAGGTAAGAATTACATAGCCTGCAGTTCTATTTCTGGATCGTGGATGATCGGCTGGTATAGGAAATTCCATGTTAAAAATAAAAGTATCAAAAATTTTGTCAATTTTTTTTCTATGATAGAGTAAACCCTTCTGATGATATTTCTTTCTTTTTAAAATATGTCAGCTCACCGAAGAAATTCGGGAGATATTTAACCTGCCCCAGAAGCTATAGGTTTCTAAATTAGAGTTTGCTATCCCGCCCGGCCGTGATCTCGAAATTCCGGGATCCTGGTAATTTTTCCAAACCGGAAATCCCGGGAGTGGATCAAATCCTGGATCTGGGTAAAACTGCCCGAAGTGCCTATTTTTTTCAAAATATTATTAAATTCAATCCCATCAACCCGGGAATCGGGATTGACAATTATTTTCAATCCCAAAATGACGAAATCCCGGGATTGAAAATATGGCCCAGGATTTCCTTATTTTGGAACTTTAGAATAGGCCTATATATAAAAATCTTGTAGTCAATCTAACTTAGTACAACTTTTCCAATGAATTATGGAGCTATAGGCATAATCAAGAAAACCTCAACAAATCATGAATTTTAGACTATTAGACTATCATAGAAATTTAGTGGATGGCTTTTAGACCAATTTTCCGATCCCGGGACTAATCCCAGGATTAACAATATTCAATCCCGAAATCCCGGGAATGATAATATGGTCCGGGATGAAACCTTAGTTTCTATGGCAGTGTGAATTTTAATTTTATGCAACTTTAGAAAAAAAAAATCTCCGGAATTTCTTCGGTGACCCATCATTTTTAAACCGGAAATCTAATAAGGGTTTAGAAAAAAATTAAACAATTTTATTGATTCTTTCGATTCACAATCGAACCCCTTAGTGTGTGACCATGTTGCCAATTAGGGACTTTGTGTTTTTATCATAAAAGCTGGCTATGATTGTGATAGCCTAGGCTAAATAAATTATAATCTATTATTTTTATAATTTTTACAGAATGAATTAAGTTCAAAAATGGATATTGAAGCCACAGGAACGGGCGAGGAAATTATGACAGTCAAAATAAAAGAGGAACCAATGGATTTTTGCGATGAATTTGCAAATTATTCTGACCGTTTAGATCTAGTCGGTTTAGAAGTAAAATTGGAAGAATTGGCGGAAGATCAAAATAACGAGTCAAGTTCAGAATGCGAAAATGTTGACATGGTGGTCCAAGTAAAAATTGAAGAAATTGATAATAATTCAAGCGAGAATGCAGAAGAATTGGAAGCCACGAATAATATGTGTGAACATGAGTGCATTTTGTGTGAAATTTGTGAAAAATCATTTAGTTCAAGGAGCGAATTGAAGATTCATCATTTATCACATTTGGACCAAAATAATTATTTATCACACATGGGTCAAATATCGGAAATGGGTCAAAAATCACACGTGGGCCAAAATATACATATGGACCAAAATTCATATCTAGGCCAGAAATTACCGCAGGTGGACCAGAATTTATCAGATATGGGTCAAAATTCGGAAATGAGCCAAAATTCACACCTGCACCAAGAATCACATATGGCCCAAGAAATGCTTAATATGGTCCAAAATTTATCACACTTTAACCAAATTATCCACATGACCCAAAATTCAAACTTGGGTCAAAATGCACAAATGGGTCAAAATGCACAAATGGACCAAAAATCACAAATGGCCCAAAAATCACATAAATGTGATTTATGTAATAAATTTTTTTCAAAAAAATCCAATTTGAAAACACACCTCAAAATTCATCAAGAGTTGCCAAAAAATCAAGAATCTGAATTTAAATGTTTAGAATGCGGAAAAGAGTTTAGACAGAAAGGGGGATTAACCAATCACGCCAAAATTCACTCGGACCTTAAACCCTGGGTCTGTGAGGTCTGTTCAAAAACTTTTACGTTCCCCTGGGACCTCAAACGTCATTTTAGGATACATTGCGACGAAAAAGCGTTTCCCTGCAAATTTTGTGAAAGAGAATTTAACGATCGAAGCAATCTTTCAACCCATATTCTCCGATTTCATCCCGATGAAGGAGAAGTTAGGCCTAACGAAAAAAAGTACGAGTGCCAGACTTGCCATAAAATTTATAGGTCACAATCGGGTTTAAATCAGCATTCTTGCATAATTTGTGATCTATGTGAACGCCATTTTAGTGACAGGACCAATTTAAGACGGCACATAAGTGCGACCCATTTAGGAGAGAAGCCATTTTCATGTTTGGATTGTGGGCGGAGTTATTCGCAAAAGAGTCAACTTAAAATTCATCTAAGCAGGAGTCAATGCTGTGGAGACAGGCCGTATGATGAGTGCATCAACCGAGAGATTGAGCCAACGTAAAATGCAGGGTGTTTAGGGTATGTTTCTCTTTTCTATGGAAGTCTATGGGAGATTTGGAAATTTTTGTTAATATCGTGGAAAATTAGACTTCCATAGAAAAGAGAAAAATTCTCTAGGTCAATTTCCCTTGACCTGTAGGGTTGACAACACTGACTGTAGAGTTGACAACACTGCTTACATAAAACTCCCATCTTTACTGTATAAATTCATTTGTGTAAATTTTATACCAAAATTACTTTCTTTCATCAAATTTTCAAAAAAATCTCAAAAATTTTCGCCTCCGGCGGTCTCGATTTACCAAACTAAAATTAAGTTACTCAATTTCACCAATTTATTAATAAATTAGCATGAAACATAAGATATTTATACCAGCAGCTAATATGTGGACAATTTCCAAAATGGCTCCCAATTGGAATCGAGTTTGACACCCCTGGTCTAGGTAAATTAATTTACAACATATTAGAAAATCATGATAATTGACAAAAGTATAGCTTAGGCCTACATAATCGTTTAATTAATTATTTTATTCGATATTACCAATTATATACTCTTGATATTACAAATACGTATAACTTAGTACTCGGGTACTGTAATGAAAAATAATAATAAATAATTTTTTAAATCTAAAACTTAATCGGGCCACAAAAAATACTTCTTTGGGCCGCATGTTTGACACCACTGACTTGACTATGCATGAAAGATCTGAAATTAGGAGCATTTAATGTATTATAATTGCAAAGATTAATAAATTATAAAATTATAAAGATCAATCGATCTTGGACAATACCAATTACCGAATCAGTGCTTCCCTGTATCTTATCAATGTCTGGGCATAAGAATATTATAAATGGGAAAAAAAGTTAATTGTATATGCTAAAATATGTTAATTGGACCCCTGCATGCATAGGAAGTCCAATCTACAACAGTAGCGCCCTCTCACTCGTCAGTAAATTATTAAAAGTTCATTGAATGTCCAGGCATTGATAAGATACAGGAGGCAGTGACCGAATAAACACATGTTTCCTATTTATGTTTGGAGCGTATTTATATAATAATGGTTTAAAAAAATAATAATGAAATAATATAATATACTGAACCCATAAAAACATCAATTATTAAAGTGTGGGCATCTCCAAAAATAGTTTATTTAACTTTTATTAAAACGTAAAGATATTTTAGTTTATTAGTCATTTCCACTTGTTATTTTCTACAAACATTTATTTTTAACCAGTTATTAATTTTTTTAAATAAGCGTACAGTATTTTAAAAATTTGAATACAAGCAACCCCCAAAGACTCGCGGTTTAGGGATGCCAAAAATTGTAAAGAATCATATTTTTAAAAATTAAAATGATTATTTTTAAATGATTATTATTATTAAATTAAAATGATTATTTTTAAGAAAATAAAAAGTGTATAAATTACTTATACGAGTAAAATAAACATCTTTTAAGTTTTAATGTAAGTTAAATAAATAATTTTTAGAGGTGCTAGGACATTAAATTTTTATACTCCGTATTTGCGTATTTTTTAAAGTAAGATTTTATTTGTAACGTCTTTTTTATAGTTAATCATATTTAAGTTATACCCTTTCTTTCCAAAGTTTTAGGTACCGTTACGGTAGTCATTGTATGTTTTAATGGATTGATAGATCATTGACATGACCCTCTTAACCTCATTGTGGACTGACATTCCAAGACTAACATTTTGGTGTATCACGTCATATTCGTCCAAGGGTTATGGAGAAAATTATTTTCAGATTTATTTTAATATTTATAGACAGTAAATAAACTTAGTTCTTCCAATGTGTACGAGGGCTGCGCGCCTCACTCTAGTTGACAACACTGGAAAAAAAAAAGAATAAAATATTCCAAAATTATGATCTTTAATAAAATTGTTTTATGAATTAAGCAGTTATTTTGCATTCTTACTCGCATTTTGCAGGCTTTTTTTATGGAAGCGAAGTGGTTTTGTGAGTCGCAATTAAGTTCGAGGCAGGGCCCTTCTAAGCAAATTTCAGTGTGGCTCCAGTCTCCAACATCTATTATCCAGAATTTCTTCGGTGACCTGACATTTTTAAAACGGAAATCTGATCAGAATGGTTTATTACTCTATCATAGGGGGAAAATGATACTTTTATTTTTAAAATGGGATTTTCCTAAGTTATACCAGTCGGTCATCCACGATGCAACACCCCACCCCATTTTTATGGGATATAATAGCATAAATAGTACCTTAATTTTTTAAAAGACGTTGGATCGTAGATGACCGACTGGTATAACTTAGGAAAATCCCATGTTAAAAATGAAAGTATCAAGAAAGTTCATTTTCCACCTATGATCGAGTAATAAACCATTCTGATGAGATTTCCGTTTTAAATATGTCAGGTTGCCGAAGAAATTCTGGATAATATATGAACCCAGTGCCTCCTGCATCATGCCTCATGCATCATGCCTCCTGCATCATGCCTGGGCATTCAAATTCAATGGACTTCTAATAATTTACTGTTCATTTGTAGTTTGAGTTGTTTTAAACTTCCTATGCATTCAGGGTCCAATTAAAGTGATATTATTCCCAGGAAACTGTTAAGCTAATTAAATATATGGTTAAATAGAGTGATAAATATAGATAATTATCGTGTATTT
>JAQGBM010000073.1:0-18839 GCA_034698405.1 Symphylella vulgaris | reverse complement strand
TTTAAAAATATTTTTCAAGGGAAAAGCAATTTGTGAAATTTTCCTTTGATTGGTTTGACAAAGTGCAACAGTAAGTTATCCGTCTGTTAACTTATAGACGATGGGTTAAGGGGTACAATTCAAGTTTTTAATGTTTTCGAATAATAAGCCTACCTGTTTGGTTAAATAAATAAATGTCTGTAAAAAAGTTGCTAGAAATTCCAGTAAATCACAGAATTTTTTTTACAGTGTATATTAAAAACGATCAATCACAAACTGTCCTGATGCCAAATTAATTTGGTATCATTTTACAAATACGAGTATGTATAGTTCACACTGCTAGTTTTAAAAAAAGCATTTTTTAAAGTGTCAGCTGTAATCAAAGCTTCGATAATAAGTTTAAGCGCCACCCAAGAACCTTTAATTATCGTCGTATCATTGACACATGTCATCGCTCACATGTATTGCCTTCAAGTGAGTGAAATTCTTTACATCGACCTGTCTGCTGACATTTTCAAAAAGGTATCATGTTTACATGAGACCTGCATGAGACATACGGTATAAAATGCACTGCGTTATTTTGGTACAACATAATTATAATTATCAGCTACAATCAATATTATGATATATTGATACAGTGATAATATCTTACTCAAGCCTCGCCGGACAAGCAGTAATCGAACCCAGGACCCTACGACTAATCCAAATATTCCCTGTTGGCCCCCTAGTAAATTAAGTTACGGCATGTTCTCTAAAACCATGCGGTAATTTATGTAGACCCCCCAGATGCCAGATCCCTCCAAAGAATAAAGGAAATAGACTCATGTTGACCGTACATTACTAGGCGTTTTCGTAGGCTAAGAAATAATTACGAGAGCAATATAACAGTATCAATAGAATATGTGCTATTGACAGTATAGCCTACATGCAACCTAGTCAGGATTCGAAGTTCTAAGTTTCTAACCCTATAATAAAATATATCAGGAAATCAGGTAGGCCTAAAGTTATACTAAAAACATCGTCCATAGTCTATACGGCCGGGCGGGCCGGCTTCCTATAATAGAGTTAACTACATCAGATCAGGTTATATGCATGGGTTATTAATTCAATGTGATTGTGAAATATAGTTGTAGGGCTGCTCACGCGTGTATTACTAATGCCTCCATAATTACATTAGGTTATACCATGGTTATATACTCGTATACAAAAATAACTAACTTGTATACGAGTATAGTAAAACGTGTGTGTGCAGTGATCACTGATCACTGGGTATAATATCATGAATATGATAGCCTATAATAGGCTAAAATTTTATTGCTCCTTCTAACAGTGTCAAAATAAAATGTATACGGAATGGGAAATACCAGAATGATATAATTATAGGCTAAAATGTGTAAGGTTATACTGTACATTACACAGTATAAAGTTTTTGGCAAGGATATAATATGTTTCCGTAACCATATAGCCTATAAGGATTTTAGTGCCAAAACATGTTAGTTTTGATGGCCATTCTTCGCGGTTTACTGTACAGTAGGCTAACATACTTTTGTTCGACATATGGTCCATTAATGAAACAAATTTCAGCCAGCATTATAGATCAGAAAATTTTTATGCATGATAACATTTTGATAGAAGCTTCGTTTAATAACGATATGGTAATGAACACTCTTAATATCGGCGCTTTTACGGGAAAAGTACTCATCATTGAAACTACCGCAAATTTATACGTAAACTTATATGAATAGGCTATTAATTTTCAACGTTTGACTGGATTTCAGATTTTTTTTCGTTTCCGGCGGTACCTGGAGGGCGACCCCCAGCGCTCCTTTTTTGCTCTCCTATTTTGGGAAAATCGCCCCCCCCCCTAGCCGGACAACAACGGTGTGTAGCACCCCGTACGTATTATATACTCCGTATGTATAATATTTAACTTACGGTATTCTAAATTTCAGAGTGCACCACTGCCACCCTACGTTTATACGGGGTAGACAAATGGAGTCAGGCGCGGTTTTAAGGGGGGCGCCCCCTCTCCCCAGCGGACATCGAAAGAGAGAAAATTCACCAAATTTACTCCAAATTTGTAAAAATTTTCAACGTTTGACTGGATTTCAGATTTTTTTTCGTTTCCGGCGGTACCTGGAGAGCGACCCCCAGCGCTCCTTTTTTGCTCTCCTATTTTGGGAAAATCGCCCCCCCCTAGCAGCAAGACCTTAAAACCGCGCGTGCATGGAGTCTTTATATTTATTTTGAATCCATCTATTTTCAAACCCGCTTACTCCTTTCGGGTCGCGGGAGCAGCAGCCTCAGGAGGGTCTTTCAATGGTCACGTTCTTCCGCCTTTTGAATACAAAACAAAAATCTCGATAGCATTATAGCATGATGAAAAGTGAAGACGCGAAAGTTTTTTTTTATACTTTTCCAACTTCCGTCATCATTCGCTCCATATAAGGAGCCAGGGGCCTACAACTTTTACATTAGAGGTACGAATAATATGCACAACGAAAACCGTTGTTTACGACTAAATTATGGTTCTACGCCTTTGGGGTCCTAGAGAAATGTTTGATGCAAAAAATGATGGTAATGTATTATAAATTTCATCTCGCATCCTCAAGGGCCAAATGTGGACAGTCGAGAATTGCGACAATGGATAGGCTAAAAGTTACATGGAATTCTTTTCAAGAAAAGTAAAAAGTTTATACACATGGTGCAGTGGTGATAAACTTAGTGTAGAACTATAACTTCTAATGTACAGTTCAGTACTATCAAGTACTATTAACATGAAATCGTATATGGAGATGGACACAGTTTTGTATAACGTCTGTAATCTGAATATGTTGCTCGTGCATTTTCTCCTATTAAGTTATACTCGGATCCTGTATAATAATATACGGAGTAGATTTTTCCCACAATGACTCAGCAGGAGAGGTCTAAGTTATAGTGCAAATTAGTTACAATTTTAGTGGGAAGTTACAAACTTAGACCTAATGTATAGATGCAGCCAATAAAGTCCTAACTTAGCTGCTATAAGTGTGTTTTCAGTCTATTTTGGTGTAAAATAAAACTGCGCATAACACTTTTTACCTTCATGTCTGCGCATTTAAAAGTCCACAGAAAAAAAGGACCATTTTAGATCATAAATTATTATTTAATTTATACAAAAACTGACTGGTTCACATTTAATTAATGAAAATGTTACGATCGAAACAATAATCCAATTATCATCTGGACCCTCTTGTTGGGTTCATGGACATGGACCATGGTCAAATAAAATAAAAATTAAAACAAAGTAGTGATATATAGCCTACGTTCTTGCAAACGTTACTCCAAACTAAGCTTGAATAGTTGAACAGGCTTTAGTCCATAAGAAAAACAAGGCCTCACACGAGTGTGGCAAATTTCAATAAATGATAGTGGCAAATGGCAGTAAATAATAAATAAATAAATATGATTGGTGCTATTCAAAAATAAAGCAAAAGGTTAAGAGAGTTAACAAATGCAATAAAAGTCCGAATATACTGAATGGGTTCAAGTTTAAAGGTCTCTTTACGACGACTGATTCAGTCGTCGTTGAAATTAGAACAGTAGTAGACCGGTCGCTTCATAACATCTGATCCAAATTTCAGCTATTCCTATCGCGAAAAATTTCGGAAATTATTACATTTTCGCCATCTTGTTAAATGGTTGCTGCTTTACAACAAAACTCCATAAAACCTCTATAAAACCTATCATAACAAGATGGCGAAAATGTAATAATTTCCGAAATTTTTTCATAGAATAAGATTTTATGCTGACATCATTATTTTTATAAAACACTTTGAAAATTTGAAATCGATCAAATGGTTTCTGAGATAACCTTAATATATTGATTTTTATTTTCGGGGCCATTTTCAAAAATGGCCGAAAATGTAAGAATATCAAAATTTTTCATTGAATAACTTATAGCTGACATCATTATTTTTCTAAAAAACTTTGAACATTTGAAATCGTTCAAAAAGGTTACTGTCGAGATATCGATTTTTTTTAAACCTCCAATTTTCAATATGGCACCGAAAATGAAAGAATTTCAAAATTTCCATCGAATAATATTTGCAACTGGCATCATTAGCTTTCTAAAAAGCTATAAAAAATCGAAATCAGCAGTCAAGTGGTTACGGAGATATCGATTTTAATAGTAGATGTAAATTTGTAATTAACCTCCATTTTCCAAAATGGCGCCGAAAATGTAAGAATATCAAAATTTTTCATAGAATACGATTTTTAGCTGACATCATTATTTTTCTAAAAAACTTTGAAATTTTGAAATCGGTCAAATGGTTACTGAGATGTCGATTCTTTTGTAAATCCGCCATTTTCAAAGATGGCGTCTTGAATTTTCGGTCGACCGATTTTTTTCCGAAAATGTAGACCGGTCCCTGCTAACATATCCAAATTTCAACTTTTTACGACAAAAGGAAGTGCCTGAAATCCATTAAAATCCTAAAAATGCAGCTGCTTGTTTGTTTGTGGTTTGATTTTTTAACGTCGCGGTAAGGCGACAACAAGGTCATAACCCGACGACGGAGTGAGATTTTAATTTTGCCTCAGGGACAGGACTTACATTGTCTGCCTGTATGAAGGTTCTTTAATGTGCAGAGTGCAAAGGGGATCTACACAATAAGACCTCGGTTTAAACTCTCATCAGAAGGAGCCACCACTTAAGAATTTTACTCACTCAAAATTGTTACCAGCCTCAGCCCGGGTTTGAACCCAGCTCTCTGGATTCAGAGGCAAGCGCGCTAACCGCTAACCACTGAACCACTGGCGTTGGCTAAATTTGCAGCTGCACCTCCACATCTTCGATCATTTTCCAACCCTCGCTAAAATTTCACATTGCAAGCATGTGAAATAAAAAGGAGCTCTTGGGCATATAGGGGGAGATAGAAGAAAATACCTGATGGGAGGGGGGGGGGTCTTGGAATCTTAGATATTATAGCCCGTGCTTGAATTAGGATCATCATAACTGAATTTGCACCTGGTTGTTTAGATTAAAATTAATAAACCTTGAGACAATAATAATTATTGCAATACTTGCAGGTGTAAATCGCTTATGTTAAATTCAATTTTAAAATTAATGTAACTTATTGTAAACATATTATGGAAATGCAGTTATAATACGAATTATGTGCACAGCAGATTAAATACATATAAATTATATATGGAATCGGATAACCTTCATCAGCTGCTCTTTTCATGTAGGATGTAACAAACTACAGTACAATAAATAATTTGTTATTGTATCTATGGTATTATATATGCTAAAACAATAATATGGCTTAATTCAAATGATAATTACTCTATTACATGGATTCTTAGTTTCTTACTATTGCATTGTAATGGACTTATCTAGATACATGTGTTTTACACAGGGGGTTGCAAAATTATTTTTCTATAGTTCTATAAGGGATTCAGTTATCTTTTGCTTTAAAGCTTTTGTTGAGCAGCCTACCGTTTTAATAAAAGCAGCATTGGCACTGCATAGGCCTATACCTAGCTTTTTTGTACGTATACTGTATTATACAGTTAGCCTAACTTACATAATTAAGTTATGTACGGTATATTATGAATTATGATGCATTCATGCAAAATAAGAAGCGCTGAGCGCATTATAGCCTACAATATATTCAGCTTCAGGGTTACTGTATAAAAGCCGCTGAATTTTAGGTTTTGATATCAAGTTTACGGAGAAGTGGCTTGAATGGCTTCTTCGGAGATGAGAATTTAAACTCTGGTCCCTTGTGAAGTTTCCATATACGAGCTCGTAACTCGTTTATGAAACTGTATTATATACGAACTATATTTCAAGGGGAAATCAGAATATTATCCTCGTGTTCAAAATTCACCAAAGAATCAGAAAGAGGCAGACGTTAAAGAAATTTCTTACCTCGTATATATTCACTCTATTAATTATCTTACTTATTTTACCTTATTTGTTGAAAAAGTATATGAATTATAACTTTTTTTTAAAGCCATATAGCCACTATATAGTGATCATAATTTGATAATGTGGTTTGCACCAAACGAACCACTGGCTATTATATGTCATTCAATTTAAAAAAAAAATTAATAGATAGAATTGTTCGTATAGGTCACCTATATGAAAAATTCTATGTTCTAGACCTGAACACGAAATTGTAGGCTCAGCTATAAACCTGTCCTACACCCTATTAATTATTCATATGTTTTTCGTACGGATTAAGACTTGAAGCTGTAATTAATTACACACACGTGTGAATTGCGCCGCGGATTATAGTCGAAACAATGCACTTGAACTTGGTATGTGTACAAAAAAACGCAAAAAAACCTGTCGGATAATATTGATCCGTGTGGGCCTACCATAATATGCAGATGTTTAACCCATTCAGATCAAAAAGCTTTGCTCATTATTTTCATGTTTACAAAGTAATTAATAGAGCATTCCTTTAATATTTTTTCCTGTTAAATATTGAAACTGCGTGCTGCAATAAGTTAAGCTGTGCAGTAACTCTGAAATAGCGCATTTTTGTTATGAGGTTTGACGGATCCAAACGCTTTCTTTAAATCCAAAAATATCGCAAAATGCCGGATCTCTTGACTGAACAACAAATTTACGAAGACTGTACAAAAGCAATGATGATGGGGATAAACAATCAGTTCGAAGAGGCGAAGAAGATACTGGATCCCCACTATGGACAGAGTTTTTATCACACTCACATATCGGGTGTAATTGCCTTCATAAACGGCATGTGCAGCATGGATATCGAAGTCATGAAAAGTGCAATTTCTAACTTGGAAGTTACCATGGACTTATGTGCCAAAGAGAAGAAGAAGATATCGTTTTTCGAAAAGCTAGATTACGACAAGTTTACCGAAATTGAAATGCACGCCGAACTTTGTTACGTGGAAAGTCTGTTTATGCACACGTTACTCAGTTTTTTCCACACGGAAAAGTGGGTCCAGTTCGTCAAAATTGGATTAAAGGCGAGGAACATCTACACTGGCTACAGGACTTGTTATCTGATAACCAAGACCAAGGATTGGTCCAAGAAACCAAGTTTAGGAGACGGACACTTTCTCTCAGGTGTATACTTTGGTATTGGAGGATTTTATCTAATAATGTCCCTACTTCCCGAAAAGCTATTGGCTCTAGTAAGGGCGTTAGGTTTTACTTGGAGCTTGGAAGCTGCTCTTGCAGAACTAAGGAAGGGTTTTGAAATGACAAACAAAGGAAGAACTCCGCACTGTGCCCTCTCAATCCTGGCCTACCATCTTCTACTGCACCCACTAATTAAATTGACCGACATCGACCTAGCAGAAACCAAGAAAGTAATGAAGTATATGGTGGAATATTTTCCAAACGGCTCACTGACACAATTACTTCGTACTAATCTTGAGATGCACCAAGGTAACGTTGATGCTTGCATATTCTATTGCAATCGGACCATAGAGTCCAGACCTTTATGGAAACAGGTCACCTGTCTGACTTACATTAACCTGCTGTCGTGTTACACGATTAATCAAAACTGGGAGCGACAAGTTAAAGTAGCCGATAAACTCCTTCACGATATCACGTGGACTAAGGCCTCCGCCGCATATTTTAAAATAAGTTCCATGTACATGAGAAGGGAAAATTGGACACCTGCCGAAGAACGTGAAGTTGAAGGGCTGGTCAGAAATATACCGGGATGGACGCGCAAGATTGCCGGCCGGACCCCACCCCTTGAAAAATTTGTGGTTGCCAAGACAAAGAAGTTTGCTCAGAGTAGAAGAATGGTTGTTCCAATGGTAGAAGTCTTGTACCTTTGGAAGGGCTTCAAGATCTTGTCCTGTAGATCGCAATACTCCACCGATTTGCTTCGACTTATCCAAGATTGTCTGGAAAACATAGAAGCTACGCCAGATCATCCTTTCTATTGGGAAGACAAGGCCCTGGCCCTTTTGCTAAAGGGTTCGTTGTTAAGGATCATGGGAAGAGAAACTGAAGCGGAGATAACGTTGCTCGAGGTTCTCAAGAGCGTAGATTTTGTCGTTATGGACACTCACGTGATTCCTTTTACTTACTGCGAATTGGGTCTTCTGTACGCTCAACTAAAGCGCCTAAAAGAAGCAATCAATATGCTGGAATTAGCACGATCGGAGTCGAATTTCCTTTTACACAATCGGCTCAAGCAGAGGGCGGGTTCTGCTTTATTGGCTATTAAAGAGTCAAAGACTTTGGTAAAACAAATTTAATTATTTGAAGATTTCAGACTATTTCCATAATTTAATAGCATGCTTTGGCGAAGCTAAACTTTTTCGCCGAACCATGTAATTAAAAATGTCCTACCTAGGGCATTTGGGGACATGCGAGAGTTTGGGGACGCTAATTAAAATTGGTCCGTTATATATAAATAGGGCCTAACTTACCAAACGTTTAGTGGTCTTCGCAAGTCTGCCATAACGATTTCGTACTGTATACAAACGTAGTTAGTAAATTTATGCGTGATAATCTGCTCTGCAACAAAACTTCTACCGTAATAAGAATAAGTTATCCAGATAGATATGATAAAAAAATTTTTTTGTATAACGGTTACTTGGAAAGAAGTGAAGAACGGTTATACCTGGCTCTATCTCACACCGTATATATACCGTATACCGGTATACTAGTCAGCCAGGGAAGATCGTTCCTCATTTCTCTTCAAAATATGTTTATAATAATAATTACTCTTTTATCTTTTATTGGAATTTTTGAGAGAAGTATTAAATATACAGTAGGCTACCGTCCGTAGCCTATAACTGCTTTAAGTGATCTGTGCTATGTGAGTTAAAACACCTTATTTTGTATCTTGATTTTGCATAATTAAAAATTAATTATTTTGAAATAAAATTTTTGAGTAAAAATCAGAGAAATGAGATTATTCTTTTTAAGTTAGGTTATTTGCAAAGAAAATTAATACCGTATATACTAGGTATACATTAGTTTTGAAGATAAAGTAACATCCGTAACATAATTAAGTATGTAATAACTTACGCAATTAAAACTATCGACTCTTGTTATTTACTTATTCATCGGCTCGGTTACCAAGAGGTTGTGAAAGGATATACCTTATGTCGTCATATTTTATTTCTAAAACAAACAACTTTGTCTTTGTGCAAATATAAACATTGCCTAAGATTTACGAGGTTAACTGATATGCAATTATGCATAATACAGTAAGTTAGTTCCAATTACATAAATATTATGAGTTTTGTTTACGGGTAGTGTCTTAGCCAAATGGACAAACAGAATGTAAACAAGCCGTATCCACTATCCATGCCTTAGGGAATCCTTGTATAAAGGACCTATAAGAGCTAGAGTATTGTTTGTTGACAATCTCGCACCTTGCATGATGTTTGCTTTACGAAATGAATGAAAATTTCGTATAAGATCTTGAGATCCGAGTTTGAGGCAGGCAAAGGTAGGGCTCAGGTTGTAAGAATAATGTCTACACGGGTGCCTTTTACCCTGGCAAGAGTTGGTCCTATTTTTGGCCAAAAATTTGACCTTATAAGGTTTCCTATTCATCAAATATCAATCAATGTAGGCTACGGTTGAAGCAATGAAGCCGTTACAAACTTTTTGTCTTTGATTGAACACGTGAATCAGAATAATAAATATATTACTGGCCCATATATAGTACCTAAGTTATTTTGATTCAACCTTTATGTGTTATCAAAAGCAGGCATCCATATAACAAGCGACTGTTAGTGTGTAGGTACGAAGTATACAACTTATACCTTCAGTATATTATGCCTGTTTATGAACAAAGCTCTTTTGTTATATGTCCAAGAATTAATTATTATTGAATTAGGGAAAAAAAAGAATCATTATATTTATAATGATTAACTATAGAGTTTTGTGTTCCAATATCTTGGTTTGTCCAGCTGTTATATTATTTTTAATACGCTAAAATTACAATATTACCGTATTTGAAAAAATTCCAATGGTGTTCAAATCTATAAAGTTCGATTTCTTGTGCCTTTATATATTTTCTTCTATTAGTGCATGTTTTAAATTGGAATTCTTGTATAGCCTACAGAAAATAAAATACACTTTTCAGAGCGAGAGCAGTTATCAATGTTAGTATTTTTATTACAGATTTATTTGATCTACTGTAGTATATTTTTCCTAAGTTATAAGGCATGTTTGCACATCCCACCAGTTTCTACAGGATTTGTTTTTGCAATACTGAGCCCAGTAAAAAGGACCTTTTAGAAAATGTTATTTCATTTCGTAACTAACTGTTACATCTATACCGGGTATTGCATTCATGTCAGTGAGTGAGAGAGAGAGAGGGATCGGGATAATTCACTCATTAGCATGAAGTGAAAGATCTCTCACTAAAATTATTATATATCCCTCAAATTAGAGATATCTTATACGATCGACTCGATCGAGTTATGAAAATAAATTTGAAAGAAGTCTTTATTGGGCTCCGTAGCAAACAAATCTTGCAGCAAGACATTTTTTGCAAATTGACTGCTGCTGCTAAATGCCATATGCAAGCTCTTCAGAGTTTTCTTGTTCATTGCTTTTGGCACGCCATCCACTTAGCCCCAGCCTGCTTTATACTCGTAGCCTGATATAATTAAAGCCGGCTGTGCCCCAGCAATCATTGTACCTATGTCGCATATTCAAACTACCTACAGTCCTACACAATATGCAAGTTGGTCGGTTTATAAGAATAACTTATTACCCTTGTTTAAATTAAAACTAATGTAATTATCAAAAACACCGTAAGCGACCTTAATGAATATCTGATGCATTCCTGAGTCTCATCCCTGGGCGAATTGCTCATCAAAAACGCGCTTGAACTTAACCCAATTCATTTTCTGCACAGCTGTTGCTTATCCATAACAATATACCCTAGCGTGTGTGTTCATTCCATAACTAACAAGAGATCGCTTTTGTTTTTTTCTATTCTTTCACGAATTTAATCAGCAACAGCTTATAGTGGCAAAACACAGATCATATACTCGAGATCTGATATAGTTCTTCATCTAAGTCAATAATTGCACGCACCATGGATTTTGAAACTGTCATGTTGGAATCCCATAGGGGCATGGTTATGGGCCTCGACAACCAGTTCGAAGAATCTAATAAACTACTGATGCCCCATTTCGGTAAAAGCTATTACCAAACCCACATATTAGGAGTTCTCGGATTTGTTAACGGTATGTGTACGATGGATGAGGATTGCATGAAGGAAGCCATGTCTACGATAGAAGTGACTCTGGACTTGTTGTCTAAAGCAAGGAAAAAATTTTCCTTCCTAGAGAAAGTGGATTACGAAAAGTACACTATCGAAGAAGTTCACGCCGAGCTATGCTACGCAGAAAGCATCTTCATGCACACCTTACTCGAGTTCTTCCACACAGACAGGTGGGTTAAGTTTATACGTTTTGGGTTTAAAGCTCGCAACATCTACTCGGCTTATCGAACCTGCTATCTCATAGCCAAGAATCGGAACTTGGAACACGATACAGTACCAGCTAGAGAACACTTTCTGACTGGAGTACATTTTGGAATTGGAAGCTTCTATCTCGTTATGTCCATGTTGCCCGAAAAGATCTTGAACATCATAAGAGCTCTAGGATTTTCTGGTAACATCCAAATCTCCCTTCAGGAACTGAGAAAAGGGTTCGAAATGAAAGACATGGGTAGGACTGCCCATTGTGCCTTAGTTATATTAGCCTATCACCTACTGCTCGTACCACTTATTAGCAATAGAATTGACATGGAGGAAGTGAATAGAGTAATGGAATATATGAACAAGTACTTACCAAAAAGTACTTTAACTCTACTCTTCCAAGAAAAGGCTCATCTCTACGGCGGAAATCTTGCAGGTTGTGAAGAATATGCTAATAAGACTATTGCATCCAAACCGGAATGGAAACAAGTTACGTGTCTAAGTTACATAGGGTTAATGGTTTGTCACGGATTTAATCAGAATTGGAAAGAAGGGGTAAAAGTTGCTGAAAGACTATTCCAAGATGTTACGTGGACTAAAGCAACAGCTGCCTACCTCAAGATAACCCACATGTACATGCTCAAGGATACATGGACTTCCGAGGAAGCTTTGGAAGTTGAAGAAAGGCTCGGCAAGATACCAAGCTGGACTAGAAAGATTGCGGGTAGGACACCGCCCCTGGAAAAATTTGTGGTAGCCAAAGTAAAAAAATACATTGCAAGCAAGCGATTGGTGTTGCCGGCAGTAGAGTTTACTTACCTGTGGCGAGGTTTTACTCTGACTTACTACTCTCCCGATATAGCCGCTAGTTTCTTACCTCTCCTCTACAAGGAGATAGACAAGATCGAGGCGGAACCGGACCACGAATATTATTGGGAGGACCGAGCCAACGCTCTCGTGATGCAGGGGTCTTTGATGAGAGTATTGAATAGGGAAGTTGAATCTGAAGCTTTGCTGTTAAAGGCACTGGAAAGCGAAGGAAAGTGCAAGATGGATACCTACGTCATACCTTTTACCTACTACGAACTAGGACTTCTTTATGCCAAGCTGGGACGGTCCGATGAGGCGGTAGAAATGTTGTCGAAAGTGAGGGAAGAGTTCAGTGGTTACCTGCTGCACAACAGACTAAAGTTGAGGGCAAAATCAGCTTTGAAAAAATTATTAAATCATCTAGAGTCTGAGACGGACGGGAAACAGCCTGAAAGCGTGATGCCGGATCTGAATGGAAAAGTAGGAAATGAAAGAGGTTTTTAATGCAAAATTTGTGATTATTTTTTACATTAGTGATTTACAAACATATTATTATTGTGGGACTGACCTGCAACAATGACTATGGAAGGCTACATTATCTGCCATCAACAATGCCCTAAAAATAATATTTATAATAAACTTATTTTTATGTTTTTATTTTATTTTATAAACAACAAACGTTTTTTAGACTTTTTGCAATAGGTTTATCTGTAGTAATTATCCGTAGGTATTATTTAGGCTATTTAATTGGTGTCTGCTATGACTTATCGGAATGAATTATTATGAATTAACATGAATATTAGGCCTATCATAATAAATTATTATGAAATATTTCCCTCACGAAATAATTTATTGATCAATGGTCCAATAGATACAGTAAAATCTTGGGTAAAATACATAGGCTACAACGTAATTCGACCTAATCTAACAGCTTTTTGGGTCTAGATAGAATTAAGCATCCAAACTTAAATTCATAAGTTACTGCTGCCGCCTACTGTTACCGCTGTACGCCTACGAAACGTATATCTGAATCACGAGGATGTGATGTGTCATAATTATGGCACTGTTACTAGGCCTTTTTATTAGTATTTGAGTAACAACTACCGTATGAGTTAAATATGGCTACCGTACAACAATGTAGTGCTCGTTTGGTATAAAGTATCATCTATCATGTAAGGATTTGGTCAGAGGAGCGGATTAGGACCCCAGAGCTCGATCTGCCCTTACTCTATGCTCGATCTAAATACAGTGGAATCTCGATTATCCGGATCATATATTGTCAGGGCCATCCGGATAATCGAAAAATCTGGTTAATCGAAGTTTACATTAAAAACACAGGACACTAAAGTATTTCCTAAGAGTACTACCCTACATAAAGCTTAGAGCTTTTTTCTTGCATTCTCCTAACATGATTTCTCGAAGATTACATCCATTCTCCTCAGCCCACTGAATGCAGGTTTGGACTGAGTTTGGGTGAAAATTTGACTAATCCCCCATCCGGAAAACCGGGGGTCCGGATAATCGAGATTCCACTGTATTGTGCGTTCCTCGCTCAGGTGATCATCGCTTATTGGGCCCAGTAAGTTAGCCTACAGTATTACCACTGGTATTACTGTTACACTGTATTATATGAGTGTTAGAGGGTGTCGAAAGTGTGAATTAACTTAATCCAATCTAAAAATCAAACTTTGTTCCTATAGCGTAGCGGTAGTTTCTAGTAAATTTTATTTTAGGTGTTAGTTAACATATATTTCGCTGTCCGAAAACATAATATCTTAATACAAAAATGCAAGGAAGTTATGAGAACGAGAAAATCGAGATATTAATGATTGATAACATTACCTGATAAAAAATGCATTATACAAAAAAGGTTAATTGAAAATCGCTGTTCGGAGTTATAGTAGTCCTTTTCTTATTATACGTAAAATTGAATTAACTTCTTTTTATGATTGCAACCTTATCGTTTTTTCGGCACATAATATTGAATGGATACGTTGCTATTAAAGTTTAATGGAGATTTTTGCATCTACCCTAAAAAAAAAGAAATGGAAGCTGTGACCTTAATGATATAAAATAAATTATTAATAAATGTGTATGATGGATTACAATGGCTCTTCGTTTTTTTATGCTCGCAAGTTAAGCCCATAACGTGCAACGCTGTTATGACTAATAACTTTCACATTTCCACAATAATACATTATTTTATGATGATGATGATCCAATCCCTTGTGATTTTATACACCTTTTTTATAAACGGTTTTAATGATTATATGAGTGCTACCTCATTACACAATTCATATTAAGTTATATTCCCATATAATATACTGTATAAGTCCTAAACTCGCTCCTGATAAATTTATTAATAATTAAATTGTGTTAATGAATATTAACAGTATATAGGCATAGATCACTATACCGGAAAAAAACATGTGTGTTTTATATTTACGGTAATATCATTAAAAAGGCTGGTAAATCTTAATAAGATAAGAATATAATATACCCCAAGCTTATAGTCTATTCTCTATCATCTGGAGAATAACTTACTCGTATAAGCTTTTTGTAACCTCAATTTACTATCGGCGTTAATTAGATGGTGGAATCTGATCTGACCTGACTATATAAACTATAACTTAGCTATAAAAATTATAACTTATACCATGATCTCTGTGTTATTATGAGATAAAATATCTTAATTAGAAGAATGTTGAATATCGGTAATTATATTTTTAATAATTGCTAACAAATTCATAAACAGGTATGGAAAAATTTTTAGGGGCTTCATAATTGGCTATACTATACTCAGTATACTGGTACGAGTTAACGAGTGTGCTAAACTTAAAATTCATCGTTTAGGTCAAGGGTGACAAGTTTTTGTTTATTGTGGGTTTTAGACTCGATCTTAGGTGCAGTACCCCAATGTGCAATCGTCAGCGAATTAAAGACAAATCAACAAAGTACGAACGTGTATGTTTCAAATTTTACTTTAGGTGACCCAAATGATCGAGCCTTAGTTAAAGTTTACTAAAATCTGAAACATCGTAGGCTAACCTCCAGTCTACGAGGTAAATAAGGTATGCAATAATGAATACAAATTACTCGTATACTAAGTACACTATACGGTACGATTTAAGTAAAATTATCTCCAATTACATTATCTCATTTATTGTAATTAAGTGAAAGACTGATCAACACAATGAAGTCATAAAGTATAATATGCAACCATAATGTCAATAATTTTCAATTAAATAATAAATGTAATTAATTACGGTATATTCAACAAAAGGGTTCTAACTTACAAGGTATTATTCTATTAATTCCTATTCCTATATATAGAAACTTCACCTGTTTATAGTAACAATATCTTAATTAACCTCGAATATTTGAACTTCATTGTTTAAATTTGTGATCCTCGCAGATTGTAGGCCTACACAATGCAGCTGTGATGAGTTTCAGAGTTTGATTTGATTTAGAGATTCCTATTCTCAGCTGTGAACCTGCTTATTGGATCATCAATACCTCTATTCATACACTGTTTTCAGTTAAACCAAGAATTTATAAATTCCTGGTTAAACTATACATAAGAATGCAACACATTTTGTTTTAAAACAAAATAAATATCCCTTTCATTTTATATCTGATGCATAATATTATTTTATGTTTAAAATAATATTATAGCTCCTCGTATGAGTATTTTTTATGGTTCTCGTTTATACGTAAAATATTCATTTTTTGCAAGCAAACATAGGAGTAATAATATTATTATAGGGTACGAATACCTTATAACTCTACTGTATCCTATTCTTAATAAACGTACCATACTCTTTTGCATAATATAAATACGACAGCATTTTAAAAAACTTGATCCAATGTAATTAATCATAAAATTAAAAAGGTGGAAAATTAGGCTATAATAGCCTATACAAAATATAGTTTGACACGGTAATCGAAGAAAAAATAGTATTCTTATACTGTAATCAGTGTTTGTCAATTTTAATATTGGGTCAGTATTACGAGGTTTTATTGGCTTCATCCATATACTTTTATTAGTATACCGTATACTGGTTGTTTATTTACCTCGTGGGTTGAGGTAATATTATACATACTTAGCTGTTTACGACTGGCCTTTTTATCCATAATATTTAAATGAAGACCCAACCCTCATTAGTACAATATTGGAAATATGGATTTTGAAGAAAGCATTAACGTCGGTCATCGCTGCATGAGTTTAGTGCTCAACAACCAGTTAGATGAAGCCCGAAGGATACTCGAACCCTCATCCCAGTCCAGCATCTACCACTCTCACATCTTGGGAATCATGGAATTTATCGACGCCATGTTTAGTTCGGATTCTCAGATGATGGACCAATCGCTTCTACGGCTCGAGAAAACGATGGAATTGTGCGATCGAGTGCGACCGAACAGTATTTTCGAATATGACTCTCTTAGCAAGGTTCAATACCACGCTGAACTTTGCTACGCCGAGAGCCTATTTATGCACACACTCGTCTCGTTTTTCCGTTCCGATTCGTGGGTCAAATTCCTCAAGTTTGGACTCAAGGCGAGAAACATCTACTGGTCGTACAGGACCTGCTACCTCATCTCCAAGAATCGCGATTGGGGCGAAAAAAGACAAGTGACGGACGAACATTTTCTGACGGGCGTTCATTTCGGGATTGGAACCTTCTACCTCCTAATGTCTCAGCTTCCCGAAAAAGTTTTGTCCATTGTTCGATTCCTTGGATTTTCCGGAAGTCTGGACCAAGCCCTCCAAGAATTGCAGCGAGGTACCGATATAAAACATCGAGGGAGGACAGCACACTGCGTTATGACCTATCTTGCTTATTATTTAATCATTCATCCTATAACCGAAACCGGTACATCGTCAGTAAATTTATCATCGGTCCGACCATTAATCGATTACCTGCTTCAGAATTTTCCAGACGGGACTTTAACTTATCTCTTTCTGTCTCGATACAGTTTGTATCGCGGCGATATCGATAGATGTTTGGCTTACAACAAGAAAGCAATTGACTCGAAGCCGGAATGGAAGCAGTTGGCATGTATCGGTCATTTGCACAATTATTTATGTTACGGACTTAGGCAAGAATGGGAAAGAAGTGCCGAAGCTGCTGAGAACGTGTTTTCCCTTGGCGCTTGGTCACGGGCCGTTTCTGCCTACATGAAAATAGCTCAAATGTACATGAGGAGAAAGGATTGGAGCCCATTGGAAGAAAAAGAAGTTATGGAAAGGATCGCCATGATACCGAAGTGGAGTCGTAAGATAGGAGGTCGAACTCCGCCCCTCGAAAAACTAGCTCTCGCAAAGGCGAAAAAGTTCGTGAAAAGTGGAAGACTGGTTGCCCCGGGAATAGAATTTTTTTTTCTATACATGGAATTTGTGATGGTGGCCAAGTTACCCCCTATTGTACTCGATCAGATGCTGGATAGCCTAGCGGAATCTTTAGCCGAAGTTGAATTAGATTCCGAGCATCCGTATTACTGGGAAGACAGGGCTATCCCTTATTTAATTACGGGTTGCATTCTCAGGGTAAGGGAAAGTTACAAGGCTGCGGAGACGGCCTTATTGGAAGTGTTGAAAAGCGAGGGAAAAGTGAAAATGGACACTTACGTCATTCCTTATGCTTACTGCGAATTGGGAATGCTCTATGCCAGTACTGAACATTACGATGAATCTAAGGAAATGTTGGAGAAGGCGTGTAGGGATTACTCCGGATTTCTCTTGCAAAATCGATTGAAAAGTCGAGCAAAAATGACGCTAAAAGGGCTAGGAAATAAGCTGTCGGAAACTGTCAGCATACCATTGACTGAAATTTAAATTCCCTCCAAAACCCATTACTGTTTGGCCTAGATGTACACGGATAGGCCTGTGTTTCCGATTTGGGAAATGAATAACTTTATACTGCTGTAATGCTGTATATATACAGTTTATTTAAATGTTTCAGTGAATTTTATGCCCATGAGGTTTTTATACTGTACGAATAATGCACCACCGAAAAGCAATAGAGCAGACGATTTTAAGTACTCTGCATTAGTGGCAAATTTGTTTCTCAGCTTGTCTCAGAATAACATATTTTTTAGGGTAGCCTACTTCGCACATTAATATAACATAACTTAATGTTTTCATACATAACTTACTAATAGTAAGTTTATTCTTATTATGCCAATCCTGCTGAGGAGAGATAAACACTAACTTATTGTACGTAATGTACGACCAAGAATGACCTATAATTACCGGTTCAATTATACCTGTACCCTGTCTGATGTAATTTAAAATGGAAAGGTTTAATTGAGATTCACTTATTAAACAAAAATGAACAAAAAATTTTGATAAAATTAATGTAAGTGAAGTTTAAATGTTCATTGCGAAAAATGTTTGAATAACTTATCATACACATTATGATAATTACCGTAAATTATAATCATAAAAAGGTACCGGTACCTTTATTCCTTTATGGTCCGCATTGAAAAATGGTTGAATAAAAATAATTTAACTTTAAGTTTTGTACCAGTCTCCGTTCTTTTATCTATGTGCTAATTAATTCTGGAATTCTAAAGACTACGATGGTATAGAAATCAGTTCGGCAC
>JAQGBM010000072.1:0-18867 GCA_034698405.1 Symphylella vulgaris | reverse complement strand
AATCATCGTAGAGTTTATAAAATGATGATTAAATCGATTATATTGTTATAACATTTATCGATATTGCGTTTCTTTTGCGACACTCGGTATAGGTTACTGTTAGTTATATTCCTATTGATAAAGTAATAACGTTAGTAGTGTAGGTGGTTATAGCTAGTCAATACAGGATGATTCTCAAATCAGAGTTTGCAGGGTGGACCTAAGTCCATCCAATCCAAGACCCGCCTATAGCCTATAAAAAGTGTAACTTTAATATTCTGTTTTTATATTGCTTTGTTTTCCAGAGAGTTATTTTTATGATCAAATTTACCTTTCGTAACCTATACCATTATTATTCAGTACCTTTTCTTCGTTATTTAATAGCCTACCATAAATCTTGAAGAGCTTATTACATATATCTTTATATAACAAGGGTTTTATTGTTTGAATTTTATTGTACTGCAGCAGTAGGTCTACTTTTTCCTTTATGTTTAAAGAGGAAAGCATGTTGCAGCCTTTTATAAAACTGTAAAATATGACGATGATGTAAAAACACAAGACACAAGTGTTTTTCAACTTTTTATCCAATTGCCAATTGACCGTTTAGGTAAATTACAATATGAGCAGTAGGCCTATAGTTAAATATCTACAGATCCAATATAGTCCAATATTCTAACATCTGAAGATGTTCAATGAACTATAGTCTATAGATCTATAAAATAAGCCTATATAGAGGACTATACCTCTTTCGTACAGTATAGGAATAACCAGCATCCTGCGGGAATTCTCCCGGGCCAGTTTAAGCACCCATAAAACTTTTTTATACATTATTTAAACTCATATTTTAAAAGGCATACATCATGAATCAAAACCGTGGGCTGTCATAAAAAGTGTTGTATTATTCCGATCTATACCATACGCAGCTGCTTTAAAAACAGAGAACACTAAAACAGTCTAAGTTTAGCATTTTAAATGCTTTAAAATTCCTCGACACGAATAGAGGTAGGCTACCTTGTACGTACTTTACTCATACTTTGTCTATTGGTCCTTCGGGATATGCGTAAAAGGTGTACGTATACACTTTTACAAAGCCTTAACTGAAGCGATAAAATCAAAAATGGTATGCTAGCTTGCACACTTTTCAGTACCGAATTTGGAATTTGTTCAGCACTTTATTAGCACATCTGCGTACGTACTTCTCCTGCTTCAGCTGTGAAACATGCATGCATATTGGATTGACCACTAACTTCAGAAGGGCCGTTAATCTATCTTTCAAAAAATTACAACTTAGCCTATACATACACTTTTGCATTATGTTCAAAAATGTATCGCCTAAATTGGTGTTAATTGCAGACGAATTTGACCTAGTTGATGTTCTGTTGAAAGCATTGCGTAATTTTCATAATGTGTTTAATAACTTAATCTTATTTCACTCTTTTAGGTCCTTTGGCACAAGTTACCAAGTACAACCCTCAGTGTGGGAGAACAGTCTAGGACAAGTGATACGAGGTACAGGGTGACTCATACTGACGATTTTGTTCACATATCTATAGTCAACTTGACATGGTCTGACACTGGAACCTACCAGTGCATACATCAAACCACTACCGGTGCTGTCGTTATACAGACTACAAAACTTATAGTTAGATGTAAGTATAAAAGGTGGTGCCTCACAAAATCTTGTCGTGCAAAATTCCGACAGCCCAAAATTAAACCCGGTATTCCAAGTTGGAAAATCTGGTGAGGAAGACCTACAGGACTTCGGTCCTATGGGTCAGGCGTTTCGTGTGGGGTAGCCAGCCTACGAGTTGTAGGCTGGTAAAAAAAAAACTCATAATAACTTTTAGTCAAACTCGGAGAAGTATGATGATGATGATGATAATGATCCGAATAAGGTTAGGCTATTATAGTTAGGTACCCGAGAATTTTGGAAATTAATAACTTATATAAAAAATCGTGGTAAAAACTGACAATTTCGTAAGGTCGCTAGTAGAAATCTAATTTCGTGAGTTAAATTAATAAATTGTGAGTAAAAAATTGGCAATTTCGTTTAGTTAGTAAAAATGTAATTTCTTGAGTTAATTTCTTCGGTTAATTCATTCTCATAATAGGGTAAACTGTTCTATCATTGGAACCCACCAGTTATTGGCAACCAATGGGGTTCTTGTATTTTTGTTGGTTTTGATGAAATCGCCATTATTACTAGGGGGTGCCATGCAACAACTGGGTTTTTAACTATTTTTTTGTTTGTTTTACTATAACATCTTAAATATTGTAGTAAAACCAATTTGAAACCGATTTTCAGAAAGCTTAATATCTGCTCTGAATTCTGGTGATAATACTTTTTTTTAAAGCTGCAACATATTAAACATCTACCAGTCCTTAAAGTTCCAATAACTTGGTGGTTTACCCTATATTAGCAACAATTACGAGATATCCATGCAGTATTATGAAATAATAATAAATCAGTAAAAATAAATAAAATAAAATTTTCCCCCTTTTACCATTTTCGTAGTTTTTCGTTGTTCGTCGATAATAATTTCGTATTATGGATGGAATTTTCGTGCTGCTATCGCTTAATGCGAAAAACTCGGATCTCTACTGTATTTTTTAGTCGGATCTCTGGTATAAAAACTCTAAAGTTTTTATCCACCCTGATTCTGCTCTCGGCATGCAAAATTCCGGTCAGAAGGATAAGTATTTTCCAACGATAAACGATTAAACGTGTCACGAATATCCTTTTTATACTGAATAATCCCGGTATAAGAATTAAATATAATATAGGCTTACATTAAAAAATACAATGGTTTAGGCTAAAAGAGCACGATATTCAGAGAATCCGCGAATATTCAAAAAAGGCACGAATTATTTTGGCGATGAAGCCCTAGTGCCCGGACCTTAAGATATCCACGAGTTTATCCAGAGTTAGACCGTATAGTGTGATCCATTCAATGCCCGTTTATATCATATAGAAAGAAATTATATTATTTTGGCGAGATTTAATACACCTGCGTGCTGCCCAATAATTGAGAATCTAACAGGTGACTAGGGCTACCATCAATCTTTTTTTTTTTTTTTGAAATCATACATCTGCACATAGACTGAGGCTAAAGGGTCATGCACGAAAAAAATAGTGGTTTATTCATTGAGAAAAAATAAAAACATTTCACCGCTTTATTCGTGATCTCATTATATTTTGTGGAAGGGAAAAAAAATATGAAGAAATTGCGTAGTTGCGAGTAATAAATGAACTCCCCTAAACTTATACAATAAGCTAAAGATGTATGGGCATGTCTTGTGAGTACAATAATACCTGATAGATTATGATTGCCCAGCAGACTTTTTAAACATGGTTTCTGTCATGATTTTTTTCTTCGCCTTCTCTCTCACTCTATGCGTTAGTGTCTCAATGTTGCACTTTTGGGAACTGATTTTAAAAATACATTAACCCAGATTTTGGGCCGGTTATTCTTCTTCCACTACATTTCACACATTTGCACAGCAGCCTGTATTCTTAAAAGGATGGCCATATTTCACAGCATATACACAGAGCTCAGCTGATAGCCTGGTTTGGTGCCAATGTTCGCCCGTTTCGCTTCATACGGTGCAATTTAGAATAATATAACTTTATTAAATACATGGTGTTCGGAAATCCTCACCCAAAAAAGTTTCCGGAAAATTAATCTAAAAATGAAACCTATTACGATACTTAATTAGCAAAGTATTTACGATACTTAGCAAAGTAAGTTATCGTAAGTTGTTATTCCTATAGCCTACCTCTCTATCTTGTATATTATATAATAATACAAGGTAGCTTCATAATTTTTAGCTTAATTCTCTGTACTGTCCCTTTAAGATAAGTTATACACGACGAAACAGCCTATCATTATTTATTCATTAAAAGTATAGTTAATTCTAGGCTATTACGCTATAGGCCATTTTGTTCTATATAGCTGCTAGCATAAAGGAAAATTAATACCCCGTCCCGTAATGTACACGTATAGCCTAGGCTACCTACAGTAAGCTACAGACAATACAAATGTGCGAAATCCGGGTTAAACGAAAATATTATGACATAATTCAAAATATAGGTCACTGGACATTCTGAATAACAGGAACTGTACCGCCCAATTCCACGGAAAAACGGACGGTGTAACAGTTACCATATTGCATTATAAGATGAGCAACCGGATAGTCATTTTATTGCTATAAGTTATAAACTGGAAACACAGAAGTTGTTTCACTAATAATAATAATGAGACCATGCAGCTATTGTTATGTTGTACTGCATTATAATGGGGGCTGTAACTGCATAAAATGTATAACAGTTTATTATATTTTTGCACACAGATATCGCGGACTAAAATTATTCCCAAATGATATTGTTTACCGATCTCTTTTGTGAAGATTAAATTTGAATATAATGCTGTCTGAAATTCCGAAGGTTTTAATTTATAGTAACTAGTGGAATTATTAGTAAATAGTGGAATTAAAATGGCTTGGTTGGCGGTTGCACTAGAACACTGTTGAACTTAACATTATTTCAATACAGTTTATATTTATAGTCTCCTATTATGCAACTAAGTTATAATCTACCTCAACCATATTACTCTACACAGTGTGCACGCATATGTATAAATTCAGAGAGTATTACTTCATTTGCAGTAAATTTTATGAGTTACAGTGAACGCCTGATTCCACCACAATGTCATTTATAGGTTCAGCCTAATGAACCAAAGCAGTCAAAATTTCCCAATCGTAAAGCTTTATTATACACCTCATAATTTTGTTCTATTACATAGGGAGTGCAGTAAAATTACTTTTTAATGGTGCATTGCGCTATTTGGTAATGTGTATGGTATACTAGTAAAGATTTACTGCCCTTTAGGCTACTGTAACTTAGATTACGTAATAAGTTATGGGCTTTCCAGTTAAATATTACGAAAATATAATTAGCCTACTATATGACTGTGGTTTAATTACAAAAGCTAAGTTTAATTACAAATCATAAAATCATATGATTTGTTACTTAACCAGCTACTGAAATTTATGACAAGAAGAAACAAAATAATTAGCTTACAATGTACCCAGCAACCAAGCATGCATGCATCTGAATAGTGCGGAATATTTCCATAGAAAATGCGGGATATTTCCATATAATTTTTCCGAAATAAAAAAAACTCAGTACAATCAAAAATCGCCAAATCGTGCTTTGTGATATAAAATATGGTAAGAACTCAAAAGCATTTTTAAAACAAAACAAAAAACACACAACCGAATTGAATTATTTTATTTTATTCAGTATACCGTATAATAAATTAGTATAAAATATTACGTATAATAATTTTTTTCTATAAAACTTAAGCAGTTTCATTTTTCTAGTAATAAGCAATATTATTTTTCTATAAATAGTTAAGAGCAAGGAAATATAATACTCTCTAGGTTAGAGGAATAAATTTCAATGGGAATAGTTCATAAAATAAACAAAATATGGGAGGCAACCTCCCCAAAAACTACATCGATCAACTTCGTTATAACTTAAGTTAGAAAAGTGTAAGTCCCAGCTCTCCGTGATGTGATAGAATAAAACTGAACCGGTTAATCAATAAAGAAACAATATAGATTATAATAATTTATTTACTTTACCTTTTGCGAAAGACAGTAAATTATATTATATATTTGAAACATTTCGTGTCACATTACAAAGTAGGATATTTATCAAAATGTTTCTATTTTGAATAATAGGGAAAATAAATGTATTAATAATTCAAATAATTCAAATAAAATCCTTAAAAAAAGTAAAAAGATAGAAGTTAGTCTAATATGCCTAAGTCAAGTTTATGAGAATAAGGCATCCATGCTACAAATTCTTATCAGCGAAAAACGGATCTGCGGAGCATTCTAAAATAATTTCAAAGGGAATTTTTAATAAAAATGTTTTATAATGTCTTATTATTCTGAACATAATTTCTTAAAAGCTTCATCCAAAACCATCAAGATAATTGCAGTGCAGTCGCAATAATTGCTCTGCGAATATTATGCTTTATCCCTATACAAATCAAAATCATTACGGCTTCTTTGCATATATATACCAGGAGTGTATCAAGGAGTGCTTAATTTACTCCAGAAAATAATTCCGAAATTCATGAGCTTCCTAATTCTCACGCTATGCGGAGTTTTGTGGCGCTGCAATAGTGGGAACATGAAATTTCATAATATAATGCTTAAAAGCCCTCTTGCGGTATAAAAGAGAGTTGAGTGAATTTCGTCGTCATCATGGCCGGTGAATGAGTAAGGCACTCCCTATGATTGCGGGTTCAAACCCGGGCGAGGTCGGTAGAAATTTTAGGATGAGAAAATTTCTCGGGTGGCGGCTCCTTCGGGTGAAAGTTTAAACCGAGTCCCGTGTAGATCCCCTTTGCACTCTGCACTGCTGTTTAAAGAACCCTCAGAGAGGTCTGTAAATCCTGTCCCTGAGGCAAAATTGGCCCAGGAAGGTGGTGAAGGCTCATCCCCTGGCGTCGGTGTTTAGCCTTAGTTGCAGAATTAGGCCGACGTTAAATAAACAAATAAACTAAACTAAGGCACTCGTTGATAAACTCCTGGCATTACAGTATAATTTAATTATACAAGCGGCTTGGAAACGGCTTTGTTTCGGCTGCTTCTGCGTTACGAATTATAATGCATTTGTAACATTGGAAAATTATTATGATTTATGCGAAATTTTGCACAAGAGTATAAAAGGCTAATTTAATCTGTGCAATGGTAGCAAAGAGTACGTGGTCTAATTTTATAATGGTCATAAATTCTTTTGAATATGCGTGCCCTTATAATCATACCGTGCTATGGCCAGAGATAAGTTATTGTGATTGCCGTCATGCAGGCTCCTAAAAAGCAGCATTTATATTATGTGGTAGCTTTGTGTATACCACATATTGTTGGGACAAAGCAATATAATCTGTGGCTGGGACGAATTTTTCATATAAATTAAATCTATGATAATATGCAAAGTTTTTTTAGTCCTATATCAGGGTAATACAAAAATGGGTCGGGGTTACAAGTTTAATGGAAAATTTTGATAATGAAAATGTTACACCAAGCTACAGTAGCCTATGTTTTAAAATGTGTTCCCTGATTTATGAATATATGTAACAAAAATATTAAAGTAGGACAGGAATTAATGTAGCCTATGTTTCTGATTCTGAAGTGATAATTTACAGGCATAATTTATGTGACTCATAAAAATGAGTAACTTAACCTGATTTTAATCTTTTACAGTGGCACTTATCGTTATTTGCAGGAATGTGTTTATTATCCAAATATAAGCTTATAACGAATATCTTATTTGTCTTTGGTCCATTATTCCTGTAAATTAATATCCTTCTATCCTAATTCCAGATATTTTAGGTTATAAAATATTCGCGCTTCCATAGAAAAATAATTATGCAAACTTCTGGGGCTTATTATTTGCCGAATTTCTTCGGTGTTTTTAAAAGGAAATCTCATCGTAGATAGGAAAAAAATTGACAACTTTCTTGATACTTTCATTTTTAACATGGGAATTTCATTTTACCAGGTCATTTTTAAAAGGAAATCTCATCGTAGATAGGAAAAAATTGACAACTTTCTTGATACTTTCATTTTTAACATGGGAATTTCATTTTACCAGGTCATCCACGATCCAACTTTAATTGAGCTGTATAATGAAAAATTAATTAGAAATAAGTTACAGTACAATTTATTTAACTTTACTGTAGTTACGAAAAGCTAAAATATTCTAATTTTCTCCATTAGATTCTCCAGTAATCTATAGCAGTTTCGATGACGAAGAGGAGCTAGTTATAGGCAATCAAGGTAGCGACGTTACATTATATTGTAACGTTACTGGCAATCCAGAACCAAGCGTCATTTGGAAAAAGTATAACGACTCCGACAGTGCACAAGACGATGAGATAGGTAAGTAAGAGTACCGTGCAATTAAGTTAATTATTGCTGTCATTGTGGTTGCATGCGATGTTCATCGTTCTTATACCCCTGTTCTCTTTTGGATCGGCAATCCAACATGCCATTTGGGTAAGGAGGGAAAGCTATTCAAACGGCGAATGGCTCGTATTATTGCTGCTAATTTCGCTGTACGAGTTACTTAGAGATAAAAACTCTATTACACTTACGTTAGTATAGGATGGAATTCAGAAACACAAAACAGAGAAAGAAGAGGAACTCGATTGACTTATTTGTTTCTAGAGTTTAGTGCGTTTCATTTTAAGCCAATATTTTGTTTATTACTCATTCTCAAAAATTAGGGCAATGATAGCCTTAGTTATCCTCAATTCTTACTCTGCTTTGTGTTTCTGGACTCCATCCTTATTTAATTTTGCGGAATTAGCCTACAGTATTTTAACGTTTTGGCCTATAAATTAGCCTATACCCCTTCAATATAACTTTAGTAGGCTATCTACCATAGTAGTAAGTTAGTCCTTAACTGCATAAAAATTTATTGCGTCATAATATGTTTTTACTAAGTACCTGTGTATACGGAACACCGTCTACTGTATAACTTATAAGATTGCTATGAGGTCTATTCATAAGCATTCTAATTTATTGTTAACAGTATCAAAAGGAAAATATCTGCATCTACACAACCTTCAGCCCGAAAATGGAGGCATTTATTACTGTGTGGCAAATAATAGTGTTGGTGATATTGCAACTAGAGAAATACGCTTACTCATAGAATGTAAGTAACCTAAGTTATGTTAAATAGTATTTCGGTTCATTAATAACCTATCCATGATCCATAAGTAGCTAGCTACATTTTTTTTTTTTGCTAACCCAGCTGTCACAGGCCTAAGTGGAGCTGGAATATAACTTATTATTTTTATTTTAAGTTGCAACTTTTTATTAAACTATTTTAGATGCACCAGCCATTCGTATCCCAAGATCACAAATTGGCCAAGCCCTAAATTACAGTTGCGAATTAGAATGTGTTGCCAAAGGTTTTCCAGAACCAGAAATGAGTTGGATGAAAGTAAGTAGGACATTTTGAGATTGTAAACAATTTGATAATTTCTCTTGTAATTTTGTTGTCGTTGTATCATTATAGGATGACAGAGAAATTCTAAATGACACCGATTACGGTGTGTCAGTGAAGCAGACTGAAAGGAATGGGGTTGTTTCAACGTTGCTCACCTTTTCTCGTCTAGATGAAGACGATTATGGAAATTATACCTGTCAGGCTCGAAATTCCATGGGAACGGATTCGGCCATTGTTTACCTAATAGGTTTGAATAATTATATTCATTCATTTTTTTTTAACCAAATTGGTTTGAATGAGCTAGATAAAAAAATATTTTTGTTATTTTGTAAGAAAGGTTGTAGATGCCAGTGGCTTAGGGGTTGCGTTGCACGCTTGCTTTTGAACCCGAACAAATTTAAGCTTAGTATATGTCCGACCACTTTCTCTGGTTATAAAATAATTTTGACAAAAGACAAGGATAAGTTTGACAGGAATAAGTTGGACACGAAATATATCTCTGAAAAGAACAATGTCGACATAATAATTATTGAATAATTTGAATAAATTATTTTTATGTTTGATGAAATCAGTGCTGAAGATTTCGACCAATAATAAATCGATAAATTCGATATCAATCGATATATCGTCCAACATGTTACAATTTATTCCGGTGAATCCAAACTTTATTCCATTTTAATTTTAACTTAACTTAGGCTACATTATTTTCTGAACAATTCGGGTGTCTCAACCCAGATTTCGAGGTTTAAATCCCGGTTGAGGTTGGTAAGAATAATTTCAGAGTGAGTGAAATTCTTAAAGTGTCGGCTCTTTCGGATGAGAGTTTACTTTAAACTGAGCTAACTCTGTGTGATCCCCTTGCACTCTGAGTCTGCAATCTGCATGACTGTTAATTAAGAATCTTTACGGCAGGGAGATCTGTACAATTCAAATCTCACTCCGTCGTCTGGTTATGAACTTTCTTGCAGCTCACCAAGACTAAACAAAAAATTCAACCAAAAGTCAAACTAATTAAAAGTTCAACAAAGAATAATTTGCATCAGACATCGCTCAATAATAATATTAGTGGTCCCAAGAGACATTGGAAAATGTTTGGACTTAATTAGAACTAAGACAATTTACAGTACCTTAAGGGACTCGTGAGCTCTATAGCGCGCTGCGCGCGAAGAAGAAAACAGTTGAGTAATATAATTTCCCTCCCATACATATATATCTCCTATTATACATTCCCTATGGCCAGCATCTGCCATATTTGTTTTTGTTAAGCAACTAATAATGGATTATAAACATAATTTGATTGTTTGGTACAGTTTTTTTTTTTTTTTTCAAAAGTAAACACTATACCGATGTAATGTAGTAATAATAAACGAATTCCTTAACAAAATTATGCGTTCAGCTTGCTGTGCTGATTAGAGAAGTAACAATTACACGAGTGGATTCACGATTGTTTCTCGCTTACAAGTCCTTAAGTATATTTTGTCTAAGATTAGAATTTATCCTTTTTGTTTTTCAGAAACTCCTTTTCCAGTCTTACCGTCCCTTAACGAAATGGACGAAGCAGTCGAAGAGCCACCGCGAAGGCGACACGGCTTTAACATGTCCGGTTTCATATTGGGTATGATGCCACCCATCTGTATCACCTTTTACATCATCCTCCATTTGGGTTTCCGATCTCGTTACGCCGAGGAAAGACCCGAAGAAGACGGGGGCGATGGTCTCGGGGAAATTGTTTGGGAACAGGGTTTCAATATGGGAGGCAGGGGCAAATACTGAGAAGGTCAATGCGCACAGTTCTATATTTTTGTATCCAATCCAATTGATTTCTTCCCAGAATAGAAAGGGCGGAAATTTTTTTGAAAGGACCCCTTAAAACGAGGGATAAAATACTGTATTTTAAATGGACCGTCATGTCTTCGGAATGAGAAAGAGTTGGATTTTATTTTGGACACGATCCACGACCACTTCTAAACGATCATGAGCAAAAATACAATACTAATCATGTTTTCCTTACAGTACAGAGTGGCCCAGAAAAAAATATCCACGGAAAAATTTCTAAGTCCGTTCATCTATAAAAATTTCAGAGTCCGTTCATCTTGATAAATGAACTCTGAAATTTTTATAGATGAACGAACTTTGAAATTTTTATAGAAGAATGGACGTGGATACTTTTTTCTGGGCCACTCTGTATACATATAGGCCTAAGCTAAAGGCCCTGTACCGAGTATTGTTATTTTGTTTAGTTTTCGTTTAGGAGTATAACATTCAAACATAGACGTTCGACGTGGATATCTTCCCCTTGTAAATAACTTATAATTCTATTTTATATATTATGAATAAAATAAAAAAGCTCCTTGTGCTTAATTATTAAGTCGAGGCTATACCAAAATATGTACATATATTATAATATGATTCCTATGTATAGAAAGTAGGATAGAAATTATACGATTTATCAGAGCATATTTTATAACTCATCATCAAACCCCGTAAGTAGTAAATACATTTTTTTAAATATCATACGGTACATATACGAATTTTAAACTTACAAAACTAGTTAGGCTAGATTCAGAAACTTTTTTTCTCATAACTTAATTAACTTATTCATAATGCTATGTATCGAGTATCTTACGGTACGCTTTTATCTTAAAATAACTTGTTTAGTGTGAGATTTTGGCCTTTAAAAATTAACTATACAATATTAACCAATTAAAGTAATAGTGATTACTAACTTCTTTTTTTGTCAATTTTTAAGAATTATGAAAACCTTCAGAAATTATTAATCCTATTGACTTAATTTTTTGTATTAATTTTTATTGTGCGTAGCTAGTGGTCAATTTTTATAATTTTACCTCCTACGTATGTTAAGGTTATAATAAATAATAATAGGCTAGTGTAACATTTTGCCTTTCGAAATTGGAAATATTGTAGCCTATTATAAGTTAATGGATATGATGTCACTCTAACCTAGAATGATTATTTTAAGTTTAACAATTACAGTAAGTCCATTCATGTTTACATTTTCGTACATCTTTACATATTGGCGTAGGTAACTAGCGTATAGGTAACTGAACTAAACTTACTATAATTAATATAGATTACGAGTATTCTTGACTGATTATAATAGGGTATTTATGCTACTTTTGTGCGGCTACTACGCTGATAAATTACAGCAGACTGTTGAATATAACTTAAGTTACGGTAGAATATTGCAATTTGTTTGCAATTATCCGACCAGTGCTTGTATAGTTTTTCAATTATTTTCGAAACTTGAAATACCGGTATTTAAATATTTATTATCCACAAATTAATTAGTCATTAATAAAGTTTAATACCAAACCAAACTGTAACTTATTGTACAGGTAGTTCTAACTCAGCTGTAAATGTGTGAAAGTGTTTCAAGCTAAAGTGTCCTTATCCCTTTTGTACCACCAGCTGAACCACCTCGAACTTGACCTAGAGTGGTAGCCTTTAAATATTTTTTACTACAAGCTAATGTTATCACATCGGTATATATAGTTAGCTACAGCTTCTTGGATTTATTTTTCGAGCTAAGAAATAGAATTGTAATTAACACTGACATATGACTGTAATATTAATATCTGGACCTCTTGCTATTTCCATTAAAAAAAATTAGTTCGTTGAACCTTATTCAATTTTTCGACAAGTATTATACGGTATTTTTTGTCTCAAATACGTAATCGGAAACTGACCATGACGGAGACCTCCTCCCCACACCAAAAAAGGGGTATTTTCTGTGCGTCACCATTCATTACACAATTAATCTATGAATTTACAGGTAATTGTCTTTTTTAAAAATGTTTAAAAATAGTAAAATACCGCACATTTTAAGAAATTACGCCTAGTAAATATACAAATTTCTAATCTATACACATCCCTGGTTTCCAATGAAAATATAATTAAGCGTAAATAATTTAATATGGTACCTAAATTTAAAGGCTGAAGTATCGGTTTTCAAAATATTGTTTTAACATATATCGCCAAACAACTTTAAGCTGTTTACGTACATTTTGATCTTGGTAGAAAATTTTAAACTATTCTCATATTATAGAGTTGCAAATTATTTTTACCATAATAAATTATTAAATTGGCGCTTATACCCATCTGTACCCAATAAACCCCTTACATATGCCACTATCCTAGGTAGTGTTAAAAGTACAGTAAGAAAAACTAAGAATACCAGTTATACAATATAGGCCTGCCGCCTGCATAACAAAAAATCACGTAAATATCTTTACTCGATAGATCTGTTTTACAGTAGGCTACTACTACTTACTCTGTCCAAGCTAAGTTGATAGCAAAAAGTGTATGCGCGGAGAAAAAAAAAATCGTACTTTTACAAAGAAATCAATGCAAAAGCAGAGCATAGTTTATGCTTAGACGAAGTTGGTCTAAGGTTTATGAGAATGATGCTCCTGATGGCATTAGCTATATCAGCTGACCCAAAAGCTTACTGCACAAATTTATGCAATAATCCGACCTCACAGATAAATGGGTAGCCTATCATTACAATTAATGGCTATAGTCGATGCCAAAATAAAAGGGAAATTCTGTAATTTTTGGATATTTTCACGTACGCGTGGTAGCCTATTTGGCCGATTAATTGCGAGTAATTCCGACAAAATCACCCGGACGCAAGTCCAAAAATCGCAACATTTCCCCCATTTTTGGATGATTCTTAGGTTGACATATCGACTTTATGACGTAAGCATAGCCAAATTACAAAATTATGTATATATTCTACTGTATATATGGTAAAGTTCTGCATAGGTTATTTTAGTAGTTTTTAAGTAGATTATTACTAATAAATTACTGACTTTTTTGCCTTGACCCTGTGCCCTATGTATTTTGAAATTTCTATTTCAATCTTTCTATTTCAATCTTTAATAAAAATGTAATTAATTTTAACTTATATAATATTCATGATCATTGATCATTAAGAAATATCAAACTTAAACTGATATGCAAGTAAAATTTAAATATTGCATAATAAAAAATATCTTTGAATAAAAGAAATTTTTTCTTGAACTTGATCTAGTGCATAATTGATTAATGTTCAGAACTTGGGGATCTAAAGACTAGGGGTATAAAATTCTTTTATTTTGGTTACCGTGTACAATGTAGCCTACATCTTTAGCTGTAGGCTACAGTACACACACCATCATGATAGATGATTGATCAGGAGTAGACTACCAATTGGATGCCTGATTGCACCAGTCCACCGGCCACCTTATAACAGAACGGGTAAGCACAGGGGTTGATATATTTAATGCAATTATGCAAGTCTAAACTCCTGTATGTTTAGTGCAATAATTATTGGTAGAAGGAATGACCTATCATTTTGCAATACACCTAGGCCTAATATTGTACAGTAAATAATTATTTATTAAGAAGGCTAATTATCATTATTGGCAAATCAAGAAAAATTTAATGTTAAAATAGCACAAATAATTAGTTAATTATTTCATAATAAATGTGTACGTCAAAAATGTCTATGGTAGGCTGCGGTATTCTATCCGTACGATCACAGTTGGCAAGAGTTGGCCGCACATGTTTACCATGGGCCGACCGGTGGACTGTGATCATACGGATAGAATACCATCACAGGCTGCTCTTATTCAATATCTTCAGGTCTAACAGGATGAGTCAAAGGTATGATTGATTTCTTTTCCACATCTCTTGGTAAGGCTTTGCGCATATCAAAAGCATCTTCATCTGGATCCCCTGAATAGTATTCTAACACTCTCCGATAAACAATGTAACCTAATTGTTTGTACATTTCAATTGCAACTCTGTTAGACACTCTTACGAATAAATCAACGAAGTAGGCATGCTTCTTCTCTGAAATTTGTTCTAATCCAGCCATAAGGACAGCAGCTAATCCTAATCTTCGATAATCTGGGGCTACGGTAAGTGCCGTTACGTGGCCGTGCCAATTTTCACCGGGTCCTTCAGCTTTTCCCATAATATAGCCCATAATATCTCCGCTTGGGGATTCAACAACTTGAAAATACTCAGGCCAGTGAGCAAGGTATTGTAAATAGAAAGATAGTCCGTACGTTTCAGTCAAAGGATCCAGATTTACGCAGTTATACTGGAACATATCATCGCATACGAATGGCCTCGTAGTTGTCATGTTGATTAATATATAAAATTAGAAAATACGGTAGAGAAATTAGTGGAAAAATCCCACCTAAATAGGAAAAAACATGCAGAAAAATTCTTCTACTTCCAAAATAATGGACGCCGCCATTAATTAGAGATGTGATTTTTTGTTGTTTTTGTTTAATCATAAAATTTTATAAATTGAGGGAAATAAATATTATAGGAATTATTTTAGTGAAATTATAAAAAATAATAGATACTACTAAAAAGCATTAAAAGGTTTATTATTGTAGAATAATTAGCATGGGCTGCATCGTAAGGTTTTATATAAAGCGTTGTTATTTATCAATCATTATTTTTCTTGTTAATATGCAACGACGCTTGTTGTAATAAATTACCTTCAATCAAAATGGTGTTATTCATCAATATCATCTTTAGCTAATTATAAAATATCTATCTAAATAATAATAACAAAGAACTTTACAATTATAATAGTCAAATTTTTGCAAACTAAAAAAATAAATCCAAAGTTTTCCTGTATTAGGCAACTATAAAAAAATGGCGGCCCCCATGTGTGAAATGATAAACATGCGAAGCAAGAAGGTTTTCTGTTAAATCTTGATATTTTAAAGCGTTAGAAGCAAAATTGTTATATTATTTTGAAGAGGTGATTTAAAGCAACGTTATTTCTGTGATTAATAACTTGACCATTAACAATGGGAGACGGTATTAAACTTCATATGGAAGAAAGTTCAAAAAGTGCAGCCAGTATATTTCCTACTCTCAGTAAGTATCCTATTTAAAATTAAACATGAAATTATTTTAAAATCCCACGTGTCAATTTGACCCCACGCAGTGTCCTTTAGGCCAGGGACCCTATTATTACCCCTCACTAAACGCAGGCCTGAAGGGACCCACCTTAAACGGTGCATTTTCCTATGGATCTCTTCTCAAGTTCTCTGTAAAAACATGTTTAAACATGTAGGATTAGCCTTAGGCTATGGTTGATTAATGGTTCAAAATTGAAAACTTTAGAAGGTAGACTGCATAGGTAGGGACTAGGGATCTGCCACGTTCGGCTTGTGCATAGCTGCATCAGCGGGAAATTGGTTGACTTTTTTTTAGTGTAGGCTGTTTTTATGCAGCCTGTCATTGAGCAACCGTGGGGTGGTGGTCGATGCAGCCTGTTGTTGTCATACACAAGTCACAACCAATTAAGAAAGTGAACCAAGAACCTTCTTTATTGAAATAGATTTTTTTTTCTTTCAGTTAAATTCAAAACACAAACCAACAATTTAAATACAGAAAAAGACTCCAATATTATGATGTTTCGAGATTCAAAGGCTGCCAATCAGAAAACTATGAGAAAAAGAATGCTTGTAAGTAAAATATTATGACAGGTGATGAGGTATTAATATGAACTGAGCTTAAAATAATTTTAATCAATTAATAATTACAGTATGTATTCATGCTGTAGAAAATAGCCCTATTTTTAGTGTAATGTATAAAATAAAAATATTAACCTGCCTTGGTATTTCAGAAATTAGATGTTGGCCACCTTTCCTACACTGGCAATAATTTTAATGACACAGAAAATTCTTCTAATAGGCCTACTAGGTAAGCATGATTGAATGTTGAGTGTTTTTCCACTTTTTAAATCTAAGACTAATGTAATTTTTTAGTACCTGGGTAGAGTGTTAGACCTATATTTAGTATCTTGTCAATACTGTCAGCATGTAATGATAATTTTATTTATTAAAATAGGATATGTATTGGAATACTAGACAGAGAAACTTCGAAAATGAGAGTCTTAGATGCAGATTTGATTTCATTATCTCCATATTTTAAAGGTAATAATGGAGTTTTCAAAATTGGAAACTACCTAAGAGACTTACCATAATCACAATACTTTAAGATTTAAATCAATTTTAATTGATTTTAATAGGGTTATTTAAATTGATATTATTTCAGGTGAAGAAACTGCTGTTCCTGAACTGACCCAAGTAAGAAAAGATGACAAGTTCATAATAGCCTATTTTATCTACTAATATTAAGTTAAGTATTAAATGAAATTATTTCTGTTTAGGACGAACGTTATGCAAAGTTCAAAGAAGCTGCTATGCAATTTTCAACAAAGACTGTCAAAAAGAAACTAAATAATAGGAATATTGCCAAACTTGGAGAGGAACAAATAACACAGGTTACATCAACTGAACAGTCTAGAAATCTCCCTTCAGTGGGTAAGAAGTGATAGTTTAATTTTTAGTATTTATTTGTTTATTTTTTTATACTGTAATTTAATAAAAAAGTTGTGCGGTAATAATTATGGGTGGGTCGCCGGAATAGCTTCAAAAAATTTTAAGTTCGAACGGAATAAGTTCGAAAATTTTAACTTCGAACGGGTAATTTCGAAACAAATTCGATAAAAAGTCGAATAAATTCCGACACAGAATAAATCAGAGAATTATTCTGCGTCGGAATTTATTCGATTTTTATCGAATAAATTCCGACGCAAATTTCGAAACAAATTCGATAAAAAATCGAATAAATTCCGACACAGTATAAATCAGAGAATTATTCTGCGTCGGAATTTATTCGCATTTTTATCGAATTTGTTTCGAAATTACCTGTTCGAAAGTTAAAATTGGCGAACATAAAATTTTTCGAAGCTATTCCGGCGACCCAATATACCGGGTAGTAAAAGTAAATTTAAAATAATACTTAAAATATAAATGAATTGATAAAACTGAGATTGCATAAATTTTTTAAATTATATTTCTTGCATATAAAATCAATAAATCATGTTATATACCATGTGATCCTGTCGCTCGAAAAAAATATTAAATGGTGCAAAATTACGTTTTGGGCCTCTGCAGACATTCGGGGTTTCTAACAAACACCGGTGTTTTTTGTATCCAATACGAGCCCCTGGGCACCAATAAACAAACTTACCCCACTGTGTCAGTCCAAATAATTGGTCAATCCAGGGTCTTTTCTATGATCGTCGTCTAAGTTAGTTGCTTATTCACTTGCAATAAGTAAATTATCCTTCATTATAATTACCTTCATGTCATTAACCTTTTTCTCTGCTTTTTTTGACCTCGTCCTCATGACTTGTGTCTATATATCGATGGATTTTTTTGGTAAAAAAGATTATACCTTGGAACCATGGTACCTCTGGAATAGACTTTACACCAGACGCCATTCCTGAGTGTATAAACACCATCATCAATCAAAGATTTACAAAAAGGATCCAACTTCAGTTGTTAATTCGGCAAATTCTTCAGTCGAAACAACGTAACATCAACTTTATAACCATTGCACATTATCGGAACAATCGTTCACTATACAGTTCCAAGATTAGGCTATTATACTAGCTGTATTAAAAAAAATCTGTTCTATCATGTTGTTTCCAACGGCCACACACAGGCAACTAACTTAATGTCATAGCAACCGCCTTAGCAACAATCAACAAATCACGTTTTGGACGCCATGTTTGATATTCCTGTGATTTTGTTGATTGTAGGTGAAAAGGTGGTTGTTATGGCAGTAATAATTATTATCATAGTAGTCTAACTTATTATCTTAGGGTCGGGTGCTTGGGAGGAGGTTAACTCTAACTGGAGGGTTAACCTGACTACCTACCGAACGAAATAAATGGATATCTTTGTAACCCCTGAACGAAAATGGACGTACGATACACCAAAATTTCCGTCTTGAAAAGATCTATTCGAAAA
>JAQGBM010000071.1:0-18888 GCA_034698405.1 Symphylella vulgaris | reverse complement strand
GTGACGTAAATAGAGTTTGTTGACATTATTTTCGGTGCAGTTTTTTCGAAAACCACAAGTCCTAGGAAGTCGATTCTAGTGTCAAATGAAGCAGAAAAACGTCCTCTTGGTCGTAGATATATATGTTAACATAATTTTTTGAATAGTACATTTCGAATTATCTTCGGTTGTTTCATAAATTACTGTTTGTTTACATAAAACCGCCATGAATTATTAACTTTTTAAGGATGTTGATATATTTGGCCTTATCGACATGTATTACGGTGTACAAGGATGCATGTTGACTTACGACTTTTCGGACTTTTACATCCAAGAGTGGGAAATCATTATTACGAAAGCTCCAGAAATTCAGTCGCCTATTATCAATCTTCTCGTTCCTTTTGAAACCCTGGTAATAATAATAATTATAATTCGATTGCAGCGGAGGCGTGGCTTAGCCGCCATTGAACGCGGCCGCAATTTTAAAAATTTGCTGTTATCTCTAAATACGAAGAGTAGGTAATGTTATACCATTAACAATTTATTACATTTTTTATGTGACTACGGTAAATAAAAGATATCTATAAAAATTTTAAACATTTTTCTTCGTAAATAAAGATTATAGCATATTAAAAAAGAGCAGGCAACCTTCAATGGCGGCTAAAAATCACGCGATAAACAGCTAAAAGAATTATTCTTCATTTTATCATGTATTTTTTGATAAGAAGAATAAAGTAGGCGTAAATTAAAAGTGAATAGAGCTATTATTGTGGTGAAGTAGAAATTTTGGAAGAAAAAAGAAAAGGTGTAGGCTACAGTACCTACCCAATACCCATAGACTGGTATACTTTTCAGAAAATCTGTCAGCATATGACATTTATGCGGAATTTGTGCAACATAGGTTTTCTAACATGAAAAAAGTGTGCTGAATTCAAAAAACTATGTTGCTTAATTTTCCGGCGCATAGTTTGACCGCCATCTTGTAAAATGGTTGCCATTTTTGACATTTTTGGATATTGCACGCAAAATATCCAACATATAAATTCGTTCGTTCTGGATATTTTTAGAGATGGTAATATCCAGATTAAAACAAAGCAAAAATTTTAAAAATCGGTTGATAAATAACAAAGTTATGAATATTTAAAAGACCACTCCATTATAACTCTATGACCAAATATGCCATGTTAATCCTATGTTCAAACTACAAAGTAATAATAATGGAGTGCTCTTTAAAATATTCATAACTTAACGTTATTCATCAATTTCCGATTTTTAAAATCTTTGCTTTGCTTTAATCTGGATAATATCATCTCTATAAAAATATCCAGAACGAAATAATTTATATGTTGGATATTTTGAGTGCAATATCCAAAAATGTCAAAAACGGCAACCATTTTCTAAAATGGCGGTCAAACTATGCGCCGGAAAATTAAGCAACATAGTTTTTTGAATTCAGCACACTTTTTTCATGTCAGAAAACCTATGTTGCCCAAAATCCGCAAAAATATACGAGTATTATGGTAATTTTCTAGCAGCATTTTTGGTGTTTCATACCAGTCTACCAAGAAATTCCGCAGATAATAGGTTTTAAAGTTGCTTAAAATATCATATAGAAACCTATTAAACTTCTGGGTCGTATAACTCCGAATTTCTTCGGTGACCTATCAACTGAAATAAACTTATATCTTATCGGAAGGGTTTAATACTCTATCTTAGATTTCATCCACGATCCAACTTCTTTAATGTTTTTTTTAACCCTGTTATAGGTTTGGATATTTCTCGTATTTTGTATCGTAATTTTACCAGGAATTTCAAAACTAACAAACTACATGTTGGAAAAGAAACTGCAAGTACGTAGAGAGTCTTGTTTGACTGTTTGGGATGTAACTTGTCAGCTCTTAGGACAAGGTAATCTTTTTTCCCACAGAACATGTTTTATTAGCGTTTTTCGTATGTAAATGATTTGCAAAGCATGCACGCACAGAGCACTTTGCTAATAGCCCAGTCAATTTAGATTTTTTACCCAAAAAAATAACAAAACAATATTCCCGGAAAGCTGAATTTTGTCCAAATTCCAGCTTCCTACGACCACGGGAAGTGCCCGAAATCGAATTCATAAAAATTCCCTTGAATTTTCGGTCGACCTATTTCTTCCGGAAAAGTAGACCAGTCCCTGAATAAAATAATCCAAATTCCAGCTTTCTACGACCACGGGAATTGCCCGAAATCGAATTCATAAAAATTCCGTCATCTTGAATTTTCGGTCGACCTATTTCTTCCGATAAAGTAGACCAGTCCCCGAATAAAATAATCCAAATTCCAGCTTCCTACGACCACGGGAAGTGCCCGAAATCGAATTCATAAAAATTCCGCCATATTGGAAGCCATCTTCAATTTTCGGTGGACCGATTTTTTTGTAGAATAAGATTTTTTACCTGCCATCAAATTACATTTCAAAAAAAAAAATTGAAAAATCGAAATCGGTCAAATTACTCCAGAGATATCGATATTAAGAACTCAATTTTCCAATATGGCGTCCAAGATGGAGGAATATCAAAATTTTTCATAGAGGAAGATTTTTTACCTGTCATCATATTATAATACATTTCAAAAAATTTGAAAAATCGAAATCGGTCTAATGGCTCCTCAGATACCGATATTTTGTTAAGAACTCAATATTCCAAGATGGCGGAATATCAAAATTTTTCATAGAGTAAGATTTTTTACCTGCCATCATTACTTTTCAAAAAAACTTTGAAAAATCAAAATCGGTAAAATGGTTACTGAGATATCGATTTTTATGTAAATCCGCAAATTTTTGAATCCGCCATTTTCCAAGATGGCGTCTCTAAACCTCGGTTAACCGATTTTTTCCAGAAACTAGACCGGCCCCTGAGTATTAACATATCCAAATTTCAGCTTTCTACGACTACGGAAAGTGTCCCAAATCGACCCTGATCCCAAATTGGCACATTTTCCTGATTATTTTTCTTGCTCCGAGCCTCATATACGTACCCAGGTTAAAATTTCGTATGACACCTTTGGCGCATACGAAATAAAAAAGTATTTCGTATTCCGCAGCAATAAGAAATATTCATCCCTAATATCGTATATTTTATTAAATTATTACATAATAATCTCTTTGAACTTGAAGTTAAAATGTGGTTATACACTTTGACTTCCCGGACTCCCGGTTGACCATGATGCTTCCAAGTTCAGAGCTTCTGCTCCGAATAAATAATCGTGCATTCATAATCATTAATCAATAAAATTCTGTGGTCCACAGTTTACTGGATGAGGGTTTGATCGAGTAAGCAGAATTATTATTAACCATAGGCTATATAGTTATTATTAACCATATAATGCGCAAATCGCAAGCGCTAGGTTTTTTTCTGTTTTCTCTTAGATCTTCTCCTTCCATGAATTTTTCCTATGAGGAGTCCACGCAATCGAGCTTTGACACGATCGCTTCGATGGCTATTCCTGGGAATCCCGTCAATTTGACGACAATTTGGCGAACGACAGTTTGGCGATCACGACAATTTGGCGCACGACATGCAGTTTAATTGGCGCATACGAAAATTTGGCGAAGATGGTTGCGTGAACCCTGTCATGAATATTTTATCTATATTATATGAGGCTCTTCCCGCCATTCATCACACTGCGCGATTCAAAGCCAAGCTGAGGTTGGTAAAATTTCTGGGTGGGTGTCTGCTCCCCACCAGTTGTGCAGGTCTTTCCACCTGTCTCCCTCCCCCTTGAAAAATTTGCCTAATTACTTCCATAAGCAAAACATAAAAATCCGGTAGGTAGGCTACCGGAAGCGGTATACCGCGTACTATTATTTTCAGTTTTTACCATTCGACAAATTGTTGTATGCGCCAAATTTGCCCATGAGCCAAATTGTCACTCGCCAAATTGACGTAGACCCCTATTTCTGCTCTGGAGCAGGGTTATCTGTAAAATTACCATCGTCGTAATTTTGAAAATGACACAGCTCAGAAAAAAATTTCTAGCGAAGCGAGTAGAGACCTTACATGGGTTTAATATCAAAATTTTCTGCACTGCCACTGGTGTAGTGTAATTTTTATATGGAATCTCATTCCTATAGAGGTACCGTGTGCTTGTAGAATCAATACTTTTTTGCACTGATAGGGGTAGCGATCGCCCCACTCCTTAAAACCACGCCTTTATTTCTCGTAACTATTCCGTAAGTAATAAATTTTATTCAGCCGTTTATATTTAATACAAAAAAGTATTTTATTGTCCTTTATATTCATAAAAATAATTGACTATTTTTAATGTTATAATAATCAGATACCGGACTACCGGTATACAGTATTTTCGAAATTTTAGGACGTTCCGTTAGAGATTCTTTCCTTTTAATATAGTAAGGACTATGGACTATTACTTTGTGTAGATTAAGTTAATACATTAAAAATTATATAGTGACTAGTACACTAAGTTACTTAATATTATAATTTAGCTATACAGGACTTTTTTATGAAGAGTACTTCAGAAAAATATACAGTAATATCAATAATTATCAACTTTAAGAGTCAAACAAAGTCAAACGCAATAATTGTAATAATATAGAGTACGGTATTAAAGTTAAAAAAAAATAACTTAGTTAATAAATCTAAAATCTAAGTTAATTTTTAATCATTATTGGCAGTGAATATAAATCTTGCCGTAAAATTATCAACAATATTAGCATTTGACTTGCTTTTAATACACAATTTATACGGAATGTGTAACCCAGGTGTAACATTCCTCACCATATAATAAGTTAGTCATTTTTAAAGGTAAAATATTATAAGTAATTTTTTTATACAGTATAAAAAATTTAGTACATATTTAAACTTCACCCAGAAAAATGTACAGAAAATAAGTTAATTAAAACATTTCTTTTACTAAATCTTTGGTATAAAGAGTAAGTTAGATTTTAAAATGCAGTAAATGATGGGAAGGGAAGGTAATTTGGAAATTAATAAAGAATAATACAAGTATGACTAGTTTTGACTATCTTAATGACTAGCATCATATTTTATTTTGGTATTTTTAACTTTGTTCGTTTTTATTTGTGCAATTGCTTATAAGTTACTCCGTACGTACATATAAGCAAATGATAATTCTTTGGCATAGGATGGATGGTATAATTTCTTTCTAATATTCACTTTTAAAAATTTGAAAACAATTAAGTTAATTATGAAGGGGATATAAAACTTTTTTTTTAAATGGCGGGTCAATGTTTTTAAACAGGCTATTTCTTTGAGTCATTTGAAAGATTGACATTTATTCTCTTAAAGACATCATTGCAAGCGAAAAACCAATTACTCCGTACTGTAATTCCAATTTAAATGATTCAGTAGACCTGTTTCACTTAGGAACAATAAACCTGGTTGCAATTACAGTAAACCAACATTATAACTACAGTTCAAGTTTAAGTTAGAATGTTTATTATGTAATATTATAGTTGGCACTTGGCAGTAGACCTATATTGGAAAAATGTAACATTCAATCTTTTACCGAATAGCCTACAGTTTGAAGAAAATTGGCCAAGAGAATCCTGAATAATATTTCGATATGAATTCGAAAGACTCAAAAATGAGATTATGAGACACACCGCATTTGGCAATATTGTGTGAAAACAGCTGTGGACCCAATAAAAAACTCCAAACCTCCCTCGTAATAAGTAGAGTTAAAAATATTAATTAAAGAATGTAAATATTTTCAAAGGCAGTACTTTGCAGAAATGACATAATTTAGGAGTGCAAGGTGGCAAGAGCCCCAAGTTAGTCATAGGGGTCCAAATTTCTTTTTGCACTCAAACCCAGCTACGCCATTGCAATAATTAAAATAGCTGTCTTAATGTAGAACACTGACTAGTAGAAACTAAGTTGTAACTTTATATCAAAATCAGGATTCGGAACCGGAACCCAGAACCGTTATTTTTAGAACCGGAACCTGTACCGAATTCTCGAAAAAAAATGGAACCAGACTGAACCGAAATCTGTGTTAAGATTTTAGGAAAACCAGTAAATTGAAGTTACAACGTCATTTTTGAAAACTAGATTTGTAACTGGAAAATTTTTCTTGAAGAACCGAAATATGAAACGGTTCCGAATCCTGAATTTAAGATTAAAAATTTAATATCCCATTTTATCGTGGGAGAGAAATAGTCTGTAACCCACGGTCATGATCGTGCCAATTGTGCGTTAGGGGAATGTCGGGCTCATCCAGATCAGCCTGACTGTCTCCTGAAACCCCGCTGTCTCCATCATCTCGTTCCCCAGCGGAACCACTCGCATTTTCTTGTCCTGTTTCAGAGTCGAAGGCTGACATCAGAGTATCCATTAGTTTTGCCTTTATAAAAGAAAATACCCAAATTAAAAATTATGATTAGGGTTCGAAATTTCCTGGAAATTACGAAATGGCAAATTTTCCTGGAAAATTTCCGGAAATTTTCCTCCAAAAAATGAAGGAATAAAATTTGAAAAAATTATTTCCAGATATTTTCCAACATTTCCGGGATTTCAAAACTTTCGCATACAACTGATTTTTTTGGGAAATTAAGGGTAGGCTATTCATGCACTAGGAATCGGCTGGTATAGGAAATCCCATGTTAAAAATAAAGTAGTCAAGAAAAATATGAAATTTATTTTCAAGATAGACTAAACCCTTCTGATGAGATTTCCATTTTAAAAATGATAGGTCACCGCCGAAATTCGGGAGTTATAAAGCTCCAACGTTTGTATAGGTTTATAGATGGGAGTAAGAATATTTTTGGCAACTTTAGAACCTGAAATCTCTGGAATTCGACGGTGACGTATAATTTTTAAAGCGGAAATCTCTTCAGAAGGGTTTAGTCTATCTTGAAAAAAAAGTCATATTTTTCTTGACTAACTGCCTCTAGTGCATGAAATCCCTTAAGATCAAAATTCCCCCATTATAGGATGGAAGGACAATAATATATAGATTAATTACCTGACGCGAAAAGACCTGGAGAATCTTCTGCACCTGACAACCATTTTCAACAACCTCCAGTCCGAGGAATAGACAGGGAAGACAGTTTTCGTCGAGAGAATTTCTTGGTTCGGCGAAATCCCAAATTAAATGCTCATACTGCAAACTCAACCAAACACTCTGAAACAACAAAAAAATTCAGGGATTTATTATGAGGATTCTATTCTATATCGGAATTTATTCCCCTTTTAACAGGAAAAATAACCAATTTTCAGAATTTTTGTTAGAAAATATAGGCCATTAGGCCCCCTTTATTTTTATAAATTTTTTAAAATTTTTTTTTCAACAAAATAAGTTAAAAATTAAAATTTTAACACCGTCTTCAAGAATAATTAATTATATTAAAAAAAATTACGGAATTCAGGAATGAAAAATAAGAGTCCCCCCGATTAAATATCAAAATTTATTTTCCTTTAAAAGGAAATACTCAACCGATTTCCATAATGTTTTTTTTTTGCAGAAAATTTATATAAAGTGTCTTTAGTCTTACGAGTACATTTCAGTTTTTATTTTTTTATAATAACATGTGAAATTTTAACACAAATGTATACAGTAGGCAGTGCTATAATACTGTATACAGTAGGCAGTGCTATAATACTGTATACCAAGACCATTATTCTTCATTACCAAAAATTCCAATAAGATTAATTAAACTTACGTGGTCTTCTTCTGAAATTATATGGACCCCATCACTACTGACTGCCACCAGAACAGGAACATCTGCCTGACCGAAAAGTGTTGACCACTTTGTTCGTTTGCTCGCTATTTGGCCTCTAAAAAAAGCCGCCCTGAAAAAGACAGATTAATTATTTTTAAAAATTAATTACTATGACATACCCCCCAAAATACAGTAATTTCAAGAACCATACCCATAATATGGTTTTTTCCAACATATTTCCAAATATAAGCGGTACAGCTCAGATAGGGTAAGATGTGACGACAGTGATCTAATGTATTCCAAGATGTTAAATGTTGGATCCTGGCGGGACTCAAATCCTATTCTGCTTAACCAAGGCCACACAGATGAATAGGTGTAATGTGGCAATAACTTTGATAATCGAGACCTAGAAAAAATATTAAGTTTATCTTTATTTTATTCTGTTTTATGGCACAAAATTTAATAAAACATTTTTTCTTTACCTAATAAAAGCATGAGAATATATTTTACTCAGGTCTTGCTGGCCATACTCTATTCTAGTTTGGATTGCAGCAAGTTGTTCTAACTCATCGTTACTTAGAACGTAAAATCCACGAAGAACGTTGCTTTTAGCCTCAGCAAATAACAGTTCCAAAACTGATTCCTCACGAAGCTATAAGAAAATTAAAATTACCAAGTTTATAAAAAACTTTGACAAAAAAAAAAAAATCGGGTGAAAACCCTTTCCAATGATGTAAAAATCATGAAAATCCGTTACTTTATGGTTAAGATATTTCAATTTTAAATTCATTATATTCACATCGTTGGAAAGGGTTTTAATTTTTATCCCTCAACATTATACCCATAATTGTGGAGATAGTTAATTAATACCTTTCGTTCTGCACTCTTAGGATAAAATACATTTCTCTGAAAGACTAGAGCTGGTTCATCTGTAAAAATAAAAATAAAAAATTTCAATAATTCCTAATTTCAATTTTAACCATCCATTTTTATTATTAATTTTCTTGATCCATACAATTCACGATCCAACGTCCTAAAAATCAGATGTTAGCCTACTGTAATTATTATAATATCAAAGAATCTTAATACCTCTTTCTTTAAATTCATGACTGGCATTTGAGTATTTGTCCAACAACTTTCTCCACTGCTTTCTAATTTTGTAGGGTTGGTGGAGAGGCTTTAGCTGCAGTTCTGATATGGTAAAAAAAAATTATTGTTAGCCTAAGATACTTTAAAATCAATAAACATTACCATACACCCGTAATAATAATCCCAAATTAGCAATGCTATTGGAATGGGATTTTGAAGCAGGTACCATATTCCAACTATAATAAATGCTATAATTTTAATTATGATCTTACCTAGTAAGGATGAGCACATCCACAAGCTAAATATTTCAGTTGACCACTGTGGCAGATTTAATTGGTTCAGTTGTAACAGAATGTGAATGAGCTCTTGACTTGTTACCTTGAGACCATTTTCCAACTCTAACTGAATGGCAACTCTGCTCTTTAAGTAGATTCCAACTTCCAAAGCTAAAAAAAAAAATAGTTTAATTGATTATTCATTAGCTGATATTATGAACTGCCACTAGGCAAATTCAACAAACCTTTCCCATTCCTTTTGTCCACATCTGTTTGAGAACTTGCAAGGCTATTAATATCAGACCAATTGATATCTATGTATTTAGCACTGCTTGTACTTTCAACACCTTCCAGTAATTGATTTAGGGTGTACTTGTATGGTGTTGTACCTAAAATAAATAAATAATATTTAATTTTTGCAGATAAATTTTTTAAAAAAATTAAAAAAATAGCCTAGGCTATAGGTAGGCTATCTCAAACCTACCCAAGAGGTCATCTTCATCATGCTTTAATGCTTCAGACCTTTCGCTATGCCTCTTTTTAAACAGTGCCAGTTCAGATCCTGTTGCTGATGAAGCAGCCTGCATTATTCTTTGGTCACATTTCAGAGGTGGTATGCTAGCAGTAGCTCCCTGCAGCTCCCTGTCTCTACCATTTTGCTCAGAACTTATTTCTAAATTACTCAGAGAAGTAATTTTATTTTCTCTTAGGCAATCATTCTTAGCAATATCTTTCGTATTACAGGAACAAGCAGGTTGATTTCCATTGATCCTATAACTCAGTTCCCCTGAATTATTTAGACCAGCCGAGCGAATTCTTCTGTTTTCTTGGGCAATTGCCTGTTTCATACTGGCAATATCTCGCCTTCCAAGGGTAGCTGACATCGCATTTGAAGGTATATTGCTACTTTTGCCTTTAAAAGTGGACATATGGTTTGTTTCAGTCGAAAAAGAACTCGACCGAAGATCAGAATATGAGGAAACTGGTCCATATTGAATCAAGGGATCTCTTGAAAGTGACTGCATCTTTTTCAGCTGTCAAAAGACTCGTTTTATTTCTTGCACTATTCTGATAATAATAAATTGCTTACTTGCTTATAACGTAATATATCAAGTACATCTGTGTCCAAGATCACTGCATAGCTAATTTTTTAGTTTTAAATGTATATTTGCTTAAATTTTTGCTCAATCTTTGCATTGTTTACATTTTGAGGCAGCTTCCATGTTGTTTATTGAAAAATTTGACGATAGGTGTCACTACCTACCGAGCACCTTGCCAAAGATGGCAAGTTTGAGATAAGACGCTTCAGCTTCGTTCCTCGGACGCGTTGGGAAAAGAAGCGAAGGGGAGGGAAGCCATGTTTATAACTTGATTTTAATTTTTGAAATAATTTTAGCTTTAAAACCGGCAAAATATTTACAGCTGCATTCTTATGATATTTAAGTTAAAAAGCTTGTTATGCCTGCCATTTATATAATGCTTCAGGTAAGCTAAATTTAATAGAAATATTAAATTGATCGCAAGAAATAAGACTTTTTGTTAGATAGGGATGAATTTTTGACATAATTTTCTTAATCCATTTATGTAATTTACTCCACCCATAATATAGATATTATAAGCTGTTAGATATCCCGACAAAGATCAGACTTCAGTATATCTAAAATACTTGTCTGTATTTATTTATAATTTATAATAAAATAAATATAATAATAGCAGATAGCCAATAGCCATTGTAATTATAAGGCCATAAAATACAGTGTAAACCGTTTATTATAATATTAAATTATTGCAAGGTCAAAAATTAGATTATAGTCTATAATACAAATACACTGATAAGATTATACAATAGCCATTATTATTATGTATTGCAATGAATTTATGTCGGTATAACGGGATGAATGACATGCATAGGAAGTAATTAAGCTACGGTAGGCTATGGTGACGGTATGTATCATAGCCTACTCAGATAGTACTAACCCAATGCCTATAGATAATTTGAAATGCTTGCGGATATTAACTTGAATTTTAAAGATTTGCAACCGGTAACTTCTCTATATTTTTTCCAAGATCTGTAAATTAAAAGGAGCACCTTGTAGCTCAGAGGCTAAACAGAGTCTGACTCTAAATAAAGTGTTATGTTACGAATACGGTACATTGATAAAATAATATGAACAGTAATTTCAGTTGAGTATTAGAAAGGATGCCCAAGTATTATTTACAAAACATGATACTGTGACTGTATACTGATAACTGTATGTACACTACAGTAACGTGCCTTATTCAGAACAAGGTCTAACTATGTTTAGATTTGGCTGGCATCCTAGCATCATGCAAGGTAGTCTTTATGCTCAACTCTTTTCTTACAGGCAAATTGAAATCAGCATGATCTCATTTAAAAGACAGCTTCCTGTTCTGAGTTTTATTCAATTGAATTTGCAAGATTTTTTGAAGAAATAAACTAGTGTAACATGAGAGCTAAACTAAGGTAAATTCCTTTTTATTTTCTTACAATATAATTGGCTCATTTGGCTAAGATCACTCAGTTTATTTGAAGGAGAGAAATTTTTGTTTTGAAAAAGAAGGTAGCCTAATTGAGGTCATTGCATTGAAAAAAATTTAGTCTACCCTAAAAATGTCTAAATATTTTTTTATTTTATTTCAGATTTGGGTTGTACTGAGGCAGATGCTGAGGTAATCTATTTACTGTACTAGAGAGTACTTAAAATGATTGTAGCAAGGTTAAAAAAATCCTAATTTATTATGGAAGGCTATGTAATGATCCCACTCCAAAGGCACACACAAAACTTTAAAAAATGAAATGGGCACTGGGCAGTCTAGCCTACCACATCACAATTGAAATTGCCTGGTCCCCAGAGCATCAACTGGGACAATATTGCATCAAAATGGAATTCTCATGTCGGACACTATATTACACCAGTTGGGTAAAATTCAGGGGACCAAATTTCATTAGAGATGACTGATAGACTTCTCATAAAAAAAAGCGTTTTGTGGCTTTTTAGTGGGTTTTTTTTTTTAATTCAAAATTCATCATTGAGAGTGGAATCCATTGTAGGCCCTAAATGAACATGACAATGATTTCACTGTCTTAAATCTTTATAAGTTAATAGCCTACAAAATGAATATGAAAATCTATTGAGTTCTAACTTCTAAACCATTTTTGGTGAACATATGGGAAAGGTCTATACATGATTGCAGCGGAGGCGTAGCTTAGCCGCCATTCCCGGCGTCCTCATTTTAAAAAATTTGCTGTAATCTCTAAATACGAAAAGTATTTCTTGGTAAATAAAGATTACAGTATAGCATATTAAAAAGAGCAGGACGCCGTCAATGGCGGCTAAAAATCACGTGACAAACAGCTAAAATAAAAGGTGTATATACTTAATCATATATTGACAATACTTCACAGATTATTTCCTAGTATGTCCAGACGAGGTCTGGGTACATCGAGTGGTACCTACAATGTTAGGGCAACTGAGTTGGCAAGGGATAGAAAATCTAAAACCATATCCTGCAGTGTTCAATTTCTTGATGACTCCCAACATACCTTTGATTTGGAGGTAAAAATATTATACTACAACATAAACCAAGGATTTAGAGTAATTACACACACTTGAATAAACAATTTAAAATATTAAATATTTTTTACAGAAAAGAGACAAAGGTCACATACTTTTAGATTTAGTCTTTCAACACCTTGAATTGGTTGAGAAAGATTACTTTGGGTTACAGTACAATGATCATGGACTTTCAAATCCAGAAAATGTGGTTTGTATATTCATCCTAAAAAATTTAAAATTTGCGGAATTTACTTAACCTTTTTAATTATTTGACAGAGGTGGCTTGATCCTACCAAGTCTGTTAAAAAACAGCTTAAACAAAAATGTAAGTTTACCAAAATATATATATGTCAGTAGGCTAGGCTAGAATACAAAAAAAAAAAAAAAAACTAATAATACTTGTGATTTTACAGCAGGCGTGCCTTACATGCTTTATTTCCGAATCAAGTTTTATGTTTCTGATCCCAGCAAATTGCAAGAGGAATACACAAGGTATAATAATTTAGTTACTAAATTAATTTATAATTTTTCACAGGTTATGATAATATCATGATACTATGGATAATTTTTTCTAGGTATCATTTCTTCTTGCAATTGAAGAAAGATATGATTGATAATAAACTCATCGTTCCACCAAACATTGCTTGTCTTCTTGCTAGTTATGCTGTCCAATGTAAGTAAATGGTTGAATTGTGGTTGTATGAGAAATTATGCAATCAAAGTTAAAGAGATGGAACCTCTAAAAACAGTTTATTTCACTTACATTACAGTAAATCTTAAATTATGTTTTTTTTATTAGTAATTTCCAATTTTTATTTTCTTCCAAACAAGTTATTTATTTATTAAAATATGCTTCTACACTTTTGGCTTCCCTGAACTGCATTTCAGCATACTCCTCCCACCTCAGTCAGGGCTACTTTTTCACAAAAGTGGTTATTTTAAAAACTAATAACTGGTTAATAATTAATTATTAATTAATGTTTGAAAGAAAATAATTATAAGTGGACATAAATAATAAAATAAACATCTCAAAGTATTATTGTATAAAGTTAAATAAACTTTTTTAGGAGGTTCCACCACTTTAAATTACAGTGCAATCTCTATATATGGACCCTCCATATATGGAACATCTCCTTATATGGAACATATTTTCAAATATTGGTTGGAAAGGCTATTTCCATAATGTTAAAAATTTTCTATATATGGAACCTCCATATATGGAATATTTCCCTATATATATATTATATATGGAACTAAAATTCCAGATTTTGCACCAAAAAAGTCTCTATATATGGAACACGTGCTCTTCTCTATACTGAACAGCGCGTGTTCTTCTGCTGTAAACTGAACGTGCTGTGTACTTGCAAGCACGCGCGGAGGTTTTCCCTATTTGGAACTAAAAAAATCCAGCTTTTGCTCTAAAAGTTCTATCCTTAAGGGTGTGGGACCTGCAAACTCAGCCGTTATACTGTTGTACTGTTTTTCTATATATGGAACAACATGTCTTTTACATGACTAATATAATGGCAGTTCCATATAAAGAAATTCTATATATGGAACTTATTTTCGGGTCCCTTCGAGTTCCATATATAGAGATTGCACTGTATATTTAAAAATTATTTCAGCCGAATTGGGTGATTACAATGCGGATGAGCATGGCCACGGTTATTTGTCCGAATTAAGATTGGTTTATAATCAGAATGAAGAAATGGAGAGAAAAATCATGGAGCTTCACAAATTGCACAAGTAAGACAATTTTGTTGGGAACACCCTTTTGATTGGTATTAAAAATACAATGATTTTATTTCAGAGGTCAGACACCAGCTGATGCTGAATATAATTTTTTGGACCATGCCAAAAGGCTGGATCTCTATGGAGTTGATCTCCATCGAGCTAGGGTAAGATTATTCGTCCTACTACGGTTTATCTTTCCCAACATTATACAGTACTAAAATTAATTACTGAAATATAATTTTTAGGATACGACAAATACTGATATTCAGTTGGGAGTGACATCAGCTGGACTAGTTGTCTTTCAGAATAATTTAAGGATTAATACGTTTTCGTGGGCCAAAATTGTTAAAATATCTTTTAAACGAAAACAATTTTTCATCCAGCTTAGAAGAGAAGGGGTAAGAATGAGTTTCACTATGTTCATGTGAATTCATGAGAAATTTTTCTGGGGTTGTCCTAATTTTCCAAATTGTTTATTTAAATTAGCATGAAAGTTACGATAGTCTGCTTGGCTTTAATCTCGTGAGTTACAAGTCTTGCAAGCTTCTTTGGAAGTCTTGCGTCGAACACCACACTTTTTTCCGCTTGCACTGTCCACGTCCTCCAACCAGACGATATCTCTTTTCGTTAGGATCAAAATTTAGATACAGGTAAGTCTTGAATAACACGCTTAAAATGGTCAATGTTTATCAGCAATTTTGCATGTAGAAAGCTGCAGGAACATTTCCAATGGTTTTCAGTTTTGCTTACAGTGGGCGCACTGAGTACCAGACGGTAGAGGATGGTAAACGAAGGGCCAGGCTCGAAAGGACCTTCGTAAGGTCGGTAATATGGTAATGTGAATGGATTTTATTTTTATTTATTTATATTTAATTTTTCACCTTTCACAGAATGCATAAGCAAGTACTTACATAATTATGTATGTTAGGAATGCCAAAAAATCTCACAAATAATATTGTTCTAGCAAAATTTTGCCAATGAGCACACACACACTGCATACTGTAGGTTACATACAGTATTACCTTACTAATTACTATCAAATTCAAGGCCAGTGGGAATTTTAGGATAATAAGAATTCTCAGACTTACGGTATTTTTGGAGAATTTATATCGAAGTCTTCTCTGTAGATCTCATTGCACTCTTCCAGTATTTAAAGATGACTTATTCCCCTGGATTCGATATTTAAGCCTCAGTTAGCAGAAATAGATCTGCAACTATTTCTCTTTCTAGGAAAATTCTCCCAGAAAGATTATGATAGGTTTAATCTCTTGGATTGGGATTACAGTATTGTTAAATTGTATTTTTACAGTACGGTATTTTTTTGCAAATTAAAATTCTTAAAATTTAATAATGAAAAAAAAAAATCTATTACCGTAGTTAGGGTCTATTCATTAAAAATATGCTATGCCAAATTTTAAATAATTTCTGTTCTATTAATTAATTTATTGGACCTAATTTTATTAATAATTAATTTACTTGGTTATTTTATTTATTGTATTTTAGTTAGCCTTAACCTTTACCTTAACCTTTCATTATTTGAATAATATTTTTATTCCCAATCCCATTTACCGTAATTATGAATGAATGAAAGTACGAATTATTGAAAATTACTTTTTGGAATGTTCCAGTGCTTCTAACCAACTTTTTATTCGTTTATTAGGTCTCCGAGCAAAAGATTTGCGCGTCAAACGGTTCCCAGCATTGCTAGGGAAGGTGTAGTTGAAGAAAAGAAGACGCCAAAACCAGTCAGCCGACAAAATGGCAATAGTTCGCACATTAGACCTTACGACAGTTTCAACTACAAAGTCGTGTCGACTGGCAGGGAACCGAGGAAAGCTTGGACCGAATCCGAACCCTCTGAAGAGTGAGCAAAATTTATTTCCCTATTTTAGGAATTTCATTCATAAAATCAATATTTTTTTTTCTTTCAGTAATGGTGGTTTTATTCCCGAAACGGCAGCTTTTACACCAGTTTTACCTACCAGAATAGGTTATGTTGATGAAGAGGACCGCTCTGAGCGCTCTCAGGTACGAAAATAGTTATTCAATTTTTTTTCTTTGAGTCCAGGATATTTTTCATTGGAATTGTAATCCCAATATTTTTTGGAAAATTTTACCTCGAGAAAATGACCTAATATTCTACGAAAAATAGGTCAAAAGAAGATTATTAATTTAAATAATTATCTTAATTGTAGATACTCGTACAGTAGCGTATGGTATTTGAAGGAAAATTTTTCTAAAAAATTTCCCTAGATAAATAATTAGGGATAAATCCAAAAAATTGGAAATTTGTAATTTTTTATAAATTTTAATTTTTCACAATTTTTGGAAAATTTCCATAAATTTTTGTATTTGCCAAATTGCCCATTTTTGGGAACATTTTACAAATGTTAATTTGAACCCCATTCGTGGGAAACTACGACACTAAATAGATATCCTAGTTATTTTCTGCAATTTCTGAAAAATTTTATATTCCAGAAATTTTCAGGGAAAATTTTTATGCGTTAAAAAATGTTTTAATTTCAAAAATTTTAGGCTGAAGACGATGGTCATAAACCAGTTTTAATTAGAATGAGGCCCGATGAGCAAGGAAGATTTGGCTTTAATGTGAAAGTAAGTATACAGGTATTGTGTGATGAAGTCATGAGGTGGACAAATTTTCTAAAATTATTTTATTTGATTTCGATAGGGAGGTGCCGATCAAAATATTCCCATAATAGTATCTCGAGTTGCTCCAAATACCCCAGCCGACAGATGTATTCCAAGACTGAACGAGGGCGACCAAGTATTACTAATAAACAATATGGATGTGTCAAAATTGACTCACGATCAGGTAAAATACGATAATTATTCAAGTCTTAAGTGCTTGTTGGTTCCTTTTCCTATTTCTTTTAACTTTTCGCTTTAAGACAACCTGATTATTATAACAGCTATTATTTAGAATAAAGGAAATCCTGTAGGATATGTCATTTAATAAGAATGAATTAATTGCAGGTGGTTCAACTCATTAGGGCTTCCAGAGATAACATAGGAGATCTCGTTCTTTCTGTCCGACCAACAGAATGTAAGAATTTCATTGATTTTATAATAATTATTACTTTACTATATTTTATCATTTTATATAGAGCATTTTCTTAGACCTTAGGCGGGAATTAATATGTCCGTTTAGACCTCACTAAAGTCTAAGACTGATCCTAATGTCCTAAACGTAATGGTTTTGTATGGCAACTTAGACTAGTCTACAGCTTTAGAGCAGTCTAAACGGACATATGAATTAGGCCCTTAGAATATTGATTGTAGGTGGCTGGTATAGGAAATTTCATGTTAAAAATGAAAGTATCAAGAAAATTGTAAATTTTTTCCTATAATGGAGTAAATCCTTCCGATTAGATTTCCGTTTTAAAAATGTCAGGAAGAAATTCCGGAGATACGGAGTTTAAGCTCCAGACGTTTGAATAGGTTTCTATGGAAACGCGAATATCTTACGCAATTTAAGAATAAAAAATTTCGGGAATTTCTTCGGTGACGTAATATTTTTAAACAGGAAATCTGAGCAGTTAAGGGTTTATTCAATCATAGGAAAAAAATTCACAATTTTTTTAATACTTTCGATTCACGATCGAACGACCAGAAATTAGTAGGTTTTTTCTGTAGATCGTTAATGACCAAATTAATGTGTTACAGTGTATGTGGCCGAGGATTTAGACGAACCAGCTTTCCAATATGTGCCTGACGTTTCCTCGGACATGCAAGTCTCACGCCGCGATGCCTTATCCGAATCAATGCTACTTCTTTCGGAGGGCCTGGACAGTGGCGCCACAATAGCACAATTTGATGTAAGCACTCAGTCTTTTTCTCAGATTTTTAATTCTTGTTAACAAATAACAAATTTTTCTTATATTTTCTAGCTTTTGTACAGAAAAAAACCGGGAATGGCAATGACAATTTGCAAGGAACCCGAAAATTTGGCCAAAAATAGATATAAGGACATATCGCCATGTAGGTTTTTAGCTATTTTTCTCTTTATATTTTACATAATTTAATGTATAATTTCGAAATTAATTATGTTTTAGATGATGCAACCAGGGTAATAATAAATTCCCAAACCGGAGACTATATTAACGCCAATTATATTAATGTAAGAATATTATTACTGTTACCGTATTAATTTTTTTTTTTTTTTCATCGTTCTGACCAAGTTCTGATCTGTATTCTGTAAATTTCAATTTCAGATGGAGATCTACGGATCGGGAATAATCAACAAATACATAGCTGCTCAAGGTCCCTTACCCCACACTAGTGCCGATTTTTGGCAGGTGAGAGTGGGTTCCTTTTTATTTATTTTTTTTTAGTCACAAAAATACTACCCCGCCCCGCGCCATTGAAACACATTTTTTCGAATAATTTGAAAATGACGCAAAATTTCGAAAAAGTACGAAGTAAGGGGCAACAGAAATTTAATTTGTCGTCATTTCAAAACAAACCGGAATGAAATCGGAGAAAAATGAGTGCGTAATATTTAAAACACGGTTTGAATCGTATTTTAAAG
>JAQGBM010000070.1:0-18948 GCA_034698405.1 Symphylella vulgaris | reverse complement strand
TATATTTACGTGATGGGGATTCCTATAAAACTGAGAGTATAATAATTGCTCTTTCCGTTGAAAAAACAATTAACTTATACTCTTATGTATACGTACTATCAAGCAAGAGCTGTGAAATTGCGGAACATGCAGAAAGTTAATCACAATATGAAATATTCATCTTTCGATATAGATACTGTATAAAAAATGTATAAGAAATCAATGACTCATTTACTTATTTAATGTATAGCATATCACGGTAAAGTGTGTTATTTATTTATTTATAATCTTCCTAATTTATTCAACTTTACACTATGAATTATTCAATTATTTAATTGCTTTGCTTTTTGGTTTAAGAGGTTAGCCCCTCTTCGAATTAGTGTTACCCTTCTCCTCATACTATCCCAATTCCTAAGCCACTCTCTATCAACAATGGACAGTGCCATATATTAACTACCCACCTTAGCCACGGTGTGCCTTAGCAGGCATCAGCAATCATTAGTGGTGTCAAATGTATTTTTTATTGTTTGTTGTTCTGGCTCTGCTTCGTGGCTTACAGGCTTAGTATAGCACAACCCCGATGTATGGCAATTTTGCTATACCAACGGGATAGAATCATGATTTTGGTTGTAACTTATTCAGATCAGGACATACCCCGTACATATCCTTATTTTCTGAAAAGCCAGTCAAATTGACTGGCTGGCTATAGTGACTATTAATGTGCCATTACGTATTATAATAGTCCTATTCATCTGGAAGTTTAAAGATAAAACCAACACCGATTAAAATAAATTGTCCCTGTTTAATACAGACTGCATTTTAATTTTCTTGAATATTTTGTTGTCCAGCTCCTATCTCCAGCATCAGATCTCGAATAAATGCTTAATTTACATTGTAGGAATACACTGCGGAATAATAAATTAAAACGAGTAGTACCCACATCTCTATCATTGCGTATAATTTACTTGTTTACAATTGTAAACAAGATTCACAACTTTAACAATCAATTTTAATGAACTGCTAAGGATCACGATATACAATGCAATTTGATCTTTGTCTCCAGCATCAGGAGCAGCAACCAAACTACTTACGCTTTCTTGCATTTGTCGCACGCACAGATAGGATATTTGATAGATTCATTTGATACAAGCTGCCCCAGTCTCTTTAATTGTTATCGACGTGTATAAAAACAAAGGGAGAACGACGACTTTGAAATGGCATTGCTGTCTTTATAAATTGTGCCTTCAACAGGTTGATAAATGGATGCAGATAACTCTCTCTGCAGAGAAGATATCTTCTATACCTTGTCACTCTGACGTATTATAGATAAATCTCTTATAAAAACCGCAAGTCCTAGAAAACTTTAAAAAAGTTCCATTAAACCCATGGGAATGTATTGGCGGTAGATAGTGTGAGAGGAGCTTGGTATATTGGAAATGAATTATATGGCTCGCTATCTCTTGTAAAACGAAAGAGAAAGAGAGGAAAGATCTGAAAGATTAAGCCTGGATTATCGCCAAAAGATATATAGTGATGGTTTTTTCATCTACCTTCCTCTTCTTTGTAAGTTAGTAAGAAATGAGAAGAAGTAGAAGAAGAAAATTACCGAGATTTTTATATGGAAATAATTTTAAAAGAAGAAAATTTTCATTTACACTCTTAAAGCTTTACGCAAATCTGCCTGCGGTTTTGAAACACACACTCTCCCATTTTTTGTTCTTCTTCTGCGCGAGATGATTCAATTTTTTTTTGTTCTCCCCCGTTCTCTTTCTTGAAATCGCTATCATCTATCAAACCTTCTTCTTTTTCTTCTTTAGATGAGAAAATGAGAAAAAAGGACTTAGTTTTATTATCCGTACAGGATAATTTTTTTATTAATACGTATAACTAAATAACAAACCTTATAAGAATGAATGCGGATCTTCCGGTATCTACGTAGAATAATTAACATTCAATGTCAAGGGACTTCTTAATCACAACCTTTATAATTTTTTGTTATGGTTGAATGCAATAGACAATAGATTCAGGATTTTCTGTTTTCTCGGGGCAGAATCAGTCACATTGCAATCCAATCTCAAGAATTTCTTCTGCTAAACATTGAAACTAACCAGTGCCGACGAGAGGGGGGCAAGGGGTCAACTTCCAGGGGGCCAGCAGTTCCAAAGGGGGCCCGGAGTCTCAAAAGGGGTCCGGATTTGGGAGTTTTTAACTCTCAAAATTAAGTGTTTAAGAGAGGAGGTGCCCGAACCCCAGAGAAATTAGCTAAAAATTCTTTAAAAAGCTCATTTGACTAGCATGCCAAAAAAATTTCGCCTGCGGCGCCTCCAGAGGGGTTGAGGGAATATCGCATAATACTTTTGCCAGTGGGCCCGTGCTGACTCTCGACGTCCCTGAAACTAACACAAGCACATGGGGAGAAGACGATCATAAGATGGGTGATGGACTAATATTATAAAGGAACTGTGAATTTGAAAATGAACTATTAGGAAAGAACGAAGAGGAAATTTTCAGATTAGCCTAAAATTCTCCTTCTAAAATATCCCTGGACTGCAGCATGCTGGTACCTGAACTATATTAAAGCGAATGAATGTACGAAAGTTGAACTAACTAACAGCAATAAATCATACGCCGTAGCTATAACTCAGATAAAAAGAATTTATATCAATGCATTCAAGAACTACTTTATTCCTCCACACTAAATATTAATCAGCTTTTCTTTCTTAAAATCCAGGGGGTGAGTTATCTTTTCTTATTCCCTATACATTATTTATTCGGCTATTGCGTCAGAGATTGCGCTCCGCATAATGTTGCAAAAACCCAAGACACAAACTATTCCCAGTCTATGACGTTGCACTTTTTTTTCTTGCAGACGGTTGTTTATCAAGGATTATAATACATTCAACACACTCCGTTCACCATAAAATATTTAAGGATTAAAGCGCAAGATGTTTTTTCTTCTTAATAATGTACAGGGTTGCTAAATGCTTGCTAAAAGTAAGAAGTCCAAATTTATACACTTTTAAGTGACTCATAATAAAGTACAATCAAACAAAGGGGCACTAGTCTATTTCCTACAATATCCTACATCCTACTGTGCAGGTGCATGATGGTTTAATGGGACACCATTTCATTTCAGGACACAAATTTGTATTGAACTAAGTTAGTCAACAATTGTAATGTCCAGAAAATATTAATTTAGTAGGTATCCGGAACTCGGGAGTTGTGGCGTGCTCCTGATATGTAATCCATCTACACTCTGGAGACTGAAACTTTGGTGTTTCCTCCTTATGATGAAACTTTGGGGATATCTCAGGGTTAGAATGGAACTACGCATCCTTACCGCCTTCTGTGAAGTCGGCATTGATGAACTGATAAGAAGTTTGAATTGATTTAGAATAGTTTATAGTAAGTTACCCATGAACTGACCAACAATAAATTCTAAAAATATTAAAACGTATCAGGTCAACAAATAGGATTCGTATAAAAAAATAGTTTGAATTGCTTTTCCAGCACTTAAATGTTCATTAAAACGTATGTACAGTAATTCAAACTACGCGAGCTGTCCAAGGAGCCAAAGAGGAAGCTGGTTTGTCCGACCATGGCCAGTGACAACACATTGGCGGCGCTCCGATCTCCCCCAAACATTGGACAAAGGCACAGGACTGTTCTTCGTCCTTTATCATCGCCTTACGTTTAACGTGACAGCATTCTCATGCGGTTTATAGAAGACAAAGAAAATGTTAAACAAATTCCTATAAATACAAGTTTACTTTTAGAAAATCCTGTATGAGAAAAAACGTTCCATAGCAACTACAGTTTAATTTTCGTTCGTGGGGGATAAAAAAAATGGAGAAAAAATTGGAAACAGCCGCCACTATAACAGAGTTTGATAAGCAAAAATTAAAAGTCCGGAGTTTTTTTTTCTTTCTCGTGCATAAAGAAGAGAAGTTTAACTATGAATTTGCAATATTTTCTTATACTCTTTCAGCTTTTTCCCCTTTTTGCATAAACACTGCACGTGCAAACAATTTATCATGTGTTTTTTAGTATTGGCATAATCATCGCGAAGAGCTAGCGCAAAAGAACGCGCGCATATTCCTAAAACGTGCAGATTTACGTGTCACTGACTCGAAAATCGCGCACGCTCATTATTTTTATTTCTTTTCGTGGTTTTTTAATAAACACACAGCGGTGCGAAACGTTTAGAGCACGTGCGGGGGAGCTCACATTTGTCGCTTTTTTTTTTAGAGAGAAAGCCCGAAAAAACATCAACATATATACAGTTGTGGCTTTGTTTTTGAATTACGAGACAAGACACACTCTCTCTAAGTGTCTGCATTTCCTTAAAATATAAAGAGCCAATTGTTGAAAAGCTTATTTATGCTTTCCTGAGACTGCTTAAAATTATCGCTAAGTGGTTGACTCATTTATGTGTTGTTTGCATTTATCCATTAAATCTTAAAAACAACAACCGTTACGTATGTGAACACGGAACAAACCTTAGGCCATAGCCTACAAAAAATTAAGTTGTAATGCTTAACTTAGAGCCGGATTAACATTTTCCTGGTCATATAGGCTGCATCCTTGCTCGAGAGCCCTCAGTCTCACTCCATCCCCTTAAATTTGCATTTCAAATACAAAATCTCCAGAAATCGCAGCCTCAAGCAGGTCCTCTGGCTGATTCAGAAAAAAATAACATAAAATACAAAATGCCTGATGAGGGTTTGAATTTGCCGAAGGCGAGAATTTTTTTTTTGTGTGTGGGCTTTAACACCCCAAAAATTAACGATAATTTCTTTCTGCTTTTAAGATAAGCATCCTATTATATTACTTCTAACATGAGAAATCTAAAAAAGAAAAAGGGGCTCTTTTTGCCATCACGGGCCTAGACAGCAGCCTAGTCAGCCTATTATAAAGGAACCACCCACTAAGCTTGGGGCTTTAAAGGAACCACGCTCTGCTACCAAATAACTTAATGGGTAATCCACCAATGGTTCTTACTAAGCTACCAATCTTACAATCAACTATCATGCAAACTAACGTAAGTTTATCCGTTAATGCTTATTCTGATTGTTGGTTATTGGCGGATACTGGAAGAGCATTACTTTACCTCGGCAAACATAAGATGTCAGGGGCGATGGGTGAATGTCTATTGTCGTTTTTTTCTGAGTTGTCGAAGTTTGGCATAAGCATTAAGCAAGAGTGAATTTATCCATATAGTCCCTACTTTTTCTTATACAACAGGCTCATACTTACACAAAGTTTGTGTATATCTTAAACCTGCAGGCATTTTACTTATTGCTTTCAAAATAAATAGGGACCTACACTTACATTGCACTGGTTCCTGGTATTAATTCTCTAATATTGCAGTTTAGGCTATACACTTTAAAGAAAGTATACTTTCATATCTCATATAATATTATCGTTGAAGATCATATGGAAGTATCATAATATAACTTCAAATATTGAAATAAATAAAACTGTTCCCTTATATAATGTTTGAAAATAAAATTATAAAGTTTGATGAAATTTTCATATAAAGCATAAAGTCTAAGATACTCGGTATAAGCTTTCAAAATAGCCCGAAGTATGAGGCTCTTTAAAATGCAAACACTCTTAGAGAAAAGAGCTATAGAGTCCGTGTTATATTTTTCATTAGATATGCTGCACAAAGCCTTTAGGTGCTGAAGATAAAGTGTATTCATTTTGAGTTCTGTTGACTTTAGCGTAGCACTTAGCTATAAAGTAGAGTTCTACCGTATGTATATTAGATTCCTTCATCTCGGCTTATGCGTAAGACTTTAAAAACAAAACAAAAAAAACTTCAATTATGCGTGGGAAGATAATTAAGTCAGTCGATTTATCTTGATCGATTAGATTAGAATGATATATCTGCATAGGAGAAAAGGGGATTTATATGCAGATCCTTATTAAAAGGATTGCTTAACACAAGACATTTCATCCGCTTTTAAAACATTTTTGTTGTCATTGAGCTTAAAAGGGCGGAGGTTATATATGTCTTTCAGATGTTATAAATGTGCTTATAAACAAGATTTTTAAAATATAACATTAACTAAGTCGCTGTAGAGAGACAGTACTGAATTTGGATTAAAAGTTTTGGTATTTACTGATAGCGGTCAAGAACATCTAATTTTAGTAGGATAAAAAAATACGTAATCAATAAAGCAAAATGTTGTCTTGTATGGCTTTTGGAGGTGCAATGTGGCTTATTAGAGATTTTATTTAACCCATAGGGCCTACCATCGATCTACAACTTGATCGAAATTAGGCTGCTGATCTACCTCACACAAAACACCTGACCCATAAGACATGAGTCCTTCTTGTATAAGGCCTTCCTCGCCGACTATCCAACCCTTGGAATGCCAGGAGCGAAGGTAAAGGCGCGTCAAACAGGCTTTTAGGTTGGGTCGTGGCCCATCCAGAACTGACCACACCTCAGGGAGCTTGACTTGAGAATGAGGTGACCACACCATTATGCAACTGCCACTGCAAAACCGCCATTTTATAGTGATGGACTTCAATAAATCCCACCAGGCAGTGCTGAGTTACCGAACGCGCCATTGATGTGACCAACATCTTACTGTTCATATGCAGAAAGAAAATTGAAACTTATCTATTACTGACCATAAGTATGGAGCAGACTATAGAAAAACTAATACATATTCCTAATATCTTTTACAATCTTTCATTATCCACACGTAAAAATTATCAAAACGTGTTTTCTCCAACTCATAATGAGGAGAGAGGCCTATAATAATATCGGTAATAGCGGTAGATTACATGTATATACCTCTCTTTTCCATAATATGTAAGCCCGCATTGATTATATGGCATATAAGAGGAGAGGCTGCATTATAACTACACTGTTGTATATGCCATGCGCACGCAGGCGTATAGATAATGACGACTTCATTTTCCATGCACCCGTTGAGGCCCATGTATATGCTAGGATTAATTGAAAAATATAATCTCATATCTCGTAGTATTATGATGATAACGATATGGGTTTTGGTGAAACTTTTCCTCTATTTTCTTGGAAAAATATAATCTTCGCCAAATTCCTTCTACATATCACTGAAAATAATCGAAAAGAATGGAAAATGGTTTTGAAGTTGAAACTTACTTTACTCAAAACGAAAATAATCTGGAATTATGGATGGGATAATATGCAAGTACTCAGTTCTGGCGATAATGTAAAGGGTTTTTTGGCATACAGCGTATTATTTTTTAGGTCAAAAGGCTATGGAATCATTCGATATCCGATGTAATCTTAGTCTGAATACTGCAATGTTTCGTATACACTCTGCATAGGCCTATATTGTCACATTTTCCATGGAGGGTAACTCAGATTTCACTAGGCTAATCCAGGTTGAAGAGGTCAAGCTCATGATAGATCGAGTTAATTCAACCAACGGGTAAACGGGTATACGGAGGTAAGTTAGGTTAATTCTTAATCCAGTAGGGTTTAATAAATCCATGCTGGATGACACGCTATGACACCAGTTTAAAAATATTGCAAATCTATACCGAACTGTCTCCGAGACTTTTGATGGAAATTTAGCCCAGTTGCTGGTGCTGTCTTTCATAAAACCACCTCATTGAAGATTTGGAGACCATATCTCTACCCGCTTATCTGCAACTTCACACTGACCACTGCCATCCTTCCAAATTGACGTACAATATGCTCAAAGTAGACCTACGTTAAACTCTTATTAATAAAGATTGTTCCTATAATCTTAATTGTACTATCTTCCAAATACAAGTTCCAATAAAGTTGCTCCTGAGTCCAGAATACCCAATTTTTCTATTCCGCTTCAGAAGAATAATTACTGTATAGTTGCCTGTATTAGAGTGTGCAGACACCTCGGAAGAGGGGAGGGCTTCTCAGCAAACCCTGCCAGCACTGCACACTCAACAACTAGAAGAAGAACTCGAAGGACCAATGTCGAGTCCGCTCGACATCAACGTGAACAGGGGTTTTGGTGACCAAGGTTCTTATCCCACCGAAATGTCTCATTTAAGAGCTGCAAGACAGTGCCAGTATCGAACCTTGGTCGAAAGAGGTGGTTTTTAGCCTACGTGACCTGCCGATGGCAGTTAACGCCCCTTGGGGATGGAAAGAGTTGAGAAACACAAGTATTTAACAACTCCTCCAAAGCTCATTTATTTTATAAAAATTACAGATATAACTGAAATACAACATTTACTAAAATTCCTGGGTTTTGTCTGTAAATACGTAAATTATCAATTGAAGGTATTAGCCTTTAAAAAATGGTCTTTAAAACATAAAAGAGAAAGCTACCCAGATACTGAATTTGAGCCTACATTGTTAAAATTAAAAGTTCTTTGTCTATCTTTTATCGTCTTTTTAGGAAAGTTCAAATGGCGCGAGATTTAAATTTAACCACACGGACATAGAAAGTTTTTCTCTTGGGTCACTATTATGACTGTTCGGTCGTTGTCGTGAACATTCCGCCCGCCTTGAAATCTTGGTTTCAAAGGAACACCATGGACATCACTAATGACTCAGTAGACTGGGAGTAATCGGTACCACAATCACTGTGGACACCGGCCGGGATCCCTCGACGTGACACGAATCTTCGGATCGCTGCAACACAGGCACGAGAAGTCAGCTCGGACACAAGTTCCAAATGAATAGCTCTTGTGGCGAGGCAGATAAACAACGCAATGTAAGCCTTCGTATGAATTGGACGTCCTCGGCCCTTACGAAGGTTCAACGTTATTGGCCCGGCGTAATCAAGGCCAACCTTGATGAAAGGACGGATACCGAGCTGAAGTCTGGCTGGATGCAGGTCGCTCATCAACTGACGCTGAGTCTGTCCACGGACACGGACACATTTTACACATCTATGGATGCATTGTCGAGTAGCATCTCGACACCGAATGATCCAGAAGCGTTGTCGGAGGGAGGCGAGGAGAAGAGTAGCTTGAGCATGTAGATACCTTTCGTGGTAATAACGAATAATCATCTTGGTGACATGGTGACTTGGATGAAGAATGATTGGCTGTTTGTCGATGTCCTCAAACCGAGCTCTCCGCAACCGTCCGCCCACTCGCAGTAGTCCGGCATCATCAATCCAAGGGTTGACTCCCTGAAGAGGACCTCCCTTTAGCGGTAGCATCGCATTTTGAAGGAGAGTTAGTGTTTCCAAAAAGGTCTCTTTCTGGCAAATGATGAAAATAGCTATCTCGGCTTGCTGGAGCTCTGAAGCCTTGAGGGGTCCAGATTTTTGTTCTGCATTCCTCCTGTTGAAGACGAATCGTTTCATGCGTGCCACAACACGCACGAGCAGAGTCCAACTAGAAAATCGTGTGAGCCACAGATTTGGAGAAGGTGGTTTTACCATGGTAATGGTGAAAGACTTGATTTCAGCCAGCGCAGCTTGATCTGTGGGACTTGAAGTGAAGACAATATCGTGGTTTAACCAAGGAGGCCCATGCCACCAGAGGTCGTTTTCTTTGAGTTGCAGAACCGATGTGCCGCGAGAAACCAGGTCGCTAGGATTCTCCTTCCCGCTGACATGATGCCATTGAGACGGAGGAACGAAATCCTGGATTTCTGAGACACGATTAGCAACAAAGGTTTTCCATTTCTGAGGAAGGCTCTTGATCCAGGACAAGGTAATGGTAGAATCGGTCCAACAGAGGATGTCTTCGCAACCCACCTTCACCTCTTGTTGAATTTCATGGATGAGTTGCGCTAGAAGAACTGCACCGCACAACTCGAGACGAGGCAAACACACTGGTTTGATGGGAGCAACACGAGATTTGGACGTAATGAGGTTGGCAGACCATGTACTGTCTTCCTGGCGAATCCGTAGATAGACAGCAGCTCCGTATGCTCGTTGAGACGCATCACAGAAGCCATGAAGTTGTGACACAGATGTATGTATGTTGCCCACGAAACGAGGAATCTGAATTTATGAAAGGAATTGGAGATCCTCTTGAAATGCATTCCAACCGGCCTCCACGTCCTGTGTAACCGGTCGATCCCAGTCATGGCCTTCAATCCACAACTGCTGAACTAGAAGTTTGGCTTTGACGACAATTGGCGACACCAATCCCAACGGATCGAAAAGGCGAGCAACGGAAGAAAGAATGGAGCGTTTGGTAATGCTAGACAGTTGAATGTTTGTTGCTTCGAAATTGAAAGAATCGGAACTGACCCTCCAACGAATGCCCAAAGTTCGAAGAACGTCGTCTCGCTGATGTAACAACGGGACACTTTCATCGACCTCTCCCAAAACTGTCGGATCTGTCGACGCCCACTTCCTTAGTTCGAACCCTCCGCGTTGTAACAAGTCTTGCAGCTGGCGACGTAGCTCCTGAGCCTCAGCAGGAGTGTCGGAGCCGGTAAGGACGTCGTCTACGTAGAAGTCATTAGCGAGAGTCTGGCATGCCAGAGGGTAACGATGCGCTTCATCTCTGGAGAGCTGAAGAAGAGTCCTGGTAGCGAGAAACGGAGCCGCCGCAGTCCCATACGCGACAGTGGTAAGGTTGTATACTTTAGGTGGCTCCCCAGGGTCATCCCTCCAGAGAATCTGTTGATAAGCCCAGTCGAGCGGATGAAGACTAATCTGACGGTACATCTTACTGATGTCGGCTACCAAGGGAACACGGTGCTGACGGAAACGAAGTAGAATGCTATGCAATGTAGGTTGCACTACTGAGCCGACCAACATGATGTCATTCAGAGACCTTCCGTTCGTTGTTTTAGCTGACGCGTCAAACACGACTCGGAGTTTCGTGGTTGTACTTTCCCCTTTGATGACGGCATGGTGTGGTAGGTAGTAGCTTGACGTGGACGCTTGAGTCGCTGTGGATTCTTGCATGTGCTTTAGCGATCTATATTCCGACATAAATTCTTGGTAAGAACTTTGGTAGTCCCGATCATTCCTCATCCGCCGTTCTTGAGTTTTTAGACGATTGAACGCTTGTTCGTAGGATCGTCCTAGGTTGGCGTCGTCAGATTTTATCGGTAACCGAACGACGTATCTTCCATCCTTTTCGCGACGAGTATTAGCGACGTAATGAGCTTCAGCTTGAATCTCTTCTTCCGAAAGGTGAGGTTTACTGCATGTTTCCTCTAACTGCCAAAATGACTTTAGTTGCTCGGACAATTGAATGTTTGTAAAGTAAACATTCAATTCATTTGGTGTGGACGGAAGGGGCAGACTACCTCCGGCTATCCAACCAAAACTGGTTTTGATAAATGATGGTCCACCGGCTAACCTGCAGCTGGGAGAACCTATGGTGGTTCGAAATACTATATCTGCTCCAAGAAGAATGTCAATGGGACCAGGAACCATGAACTTAGGATCGGCCAATACCAAGTTACTCCATGCTGTGTCTCGGAATTTACTCGTAGCTATTTTCTCAGACGGAAGATGTGACGTAAGATTTGGCAGTACATGCGCAGTAATTCTTCCGTAAAAGTTAGTCTGCGACGAATGAATTGTAAACGTAATCGGACCCTTCGTCTTGAGGGACACTGGGACCTGACCCTGGACATGATGAGCTGACGGGATAACGGACGTGACATGAGACTGTATATTGCCTGTATCCTCATGAAGTAGGCTATGATGTCGCTTGTTGCATTTGCGACAGTTGTATGACGAAGAGCAACTGCCGACATTATGATTTTTGGATAAGCAGTTGAAGCATAACTTAGTTGAACCCTGCGTACAGTGGCTTGGCGCTGTGACACAGGCATCGACAGAAACGATTGACAGTTGGAGAGATAATGAGGTTCTGAACATAGGTTGCACTTGACTGATGATCGACCGGAATCAGGTTTTTCTTGGAAAACGGCATGAGTTCCAATCTTTCGACTTGGTGGCTCCCTTCTAGCGGCAGAGAGGCCTGATGCCACTGGATCTACTGGTGGTCGTGTACCATATTTAGGATCCAGAAGAAGCAGTAGTTTAGCTTGTAACACCTCTATCTTCTCCTCGAATTCGTCTCTTTCTTTGTCTTGCTCTTTCATCTTATCCTTGTCTGCCTGGCACAGGATGTCTATCTGGTCTTGAACCTCGTCAAATTCCCTAACGATGGTATCTGTTTTCTGTAACCGTAGCCGAAGACTTGCGATACCCTCAGCATCAGATGTAGCAACGTCCGGTTGCTTCTGTAGACGAGTGAGTGAGGACTTGATTGTACCACGCTTGCGCACGAGCTCATCCATATCCGCCATGTTTTCACGAGGATCAATTTAATTACTCCAATTAAATCAATGCTAATGACGACGATGGAATTGACTACAGACTTAGTAATGCAATTCTGACGATCTATGACGGAATGGCGAATTTTACGACGATGGAATTGACTACAGACTTAGTAATCCAATTCTGACGAATTGACGACGAAATGGCAAATTTAATTACTGTCCAAGTAATTAGTTTCTTGACTATGGTAAATTGGCTTCCAGACTTTAGGAAGATCCAAATGTTACGAACTGACGTGACGGAAATGGCTCTCGATGACTAATTACTGTCCAAGTAATTAGTTTCTTGACGATAGTAACTTGGCCTCCAGACTTTAGGAAGATCCAAATGTTACGAACTGACGTGACGACGGAATTGGTCTTGTTGACGACTCAGCACTTGGTGAAGAAAGACACTTGTGTAGAAGAAACATGGGCGGCCACTGTCTTGCCTTGCCTGCAGGATCCTGAGTTTACAATATGGTTCTAGCCTTGCCAGGTTAAAGCTTGCACTAGGTGCACAGGGGTTTACTGAGAACCATGTAAATCTCTCTTTTTTGTTGCGACCCAGAAACAATTACGAAGTAGCTCCAAACTTAAGTTTATTACAGAAGTTTGCACAGACCTGCACAGGTTTTTACTGTGGAACTATGTAATTTGTACTATGGATCGGGTGACGTTGGTGCATCCGGCTTCGAAGAGACCAAAATATGTGCAGACACCTCAGACTTAGAGGGGAGGGCTTCTCAGCAAACCCTGCCAGTACTGCACACTCAACAACTAGAAGAACTCGAAGGACCAATGTCGAGTCCGCTCGACATCAACGTGAACAGGGGGTTTGGAGACCAAGGTTCTTATCCCACCGAAATGTCTCATTTAAGAGCTTCAAGACAGTGCCAGCATCGAACCTTGGTCGAAAGAGGTGGTTTTTAGCCTACGTGACCTGCCGATGGCAGTTAACGCCCCTGGGGGGAGGAAAGACTTAATATTTTTGTTTAATAGCCAAAAGGGCACTCCACAAGGAAGGAATATTGGTCTTACAAAAACTACTAGTATTAAAAGTTTTTCCCCATTTATTTTATAAAAAATACAGATATAAGCGAAATACAACATTTACTAAAATTCCTGGGTTTTGTCTATAATTACGTAAATTATCAATTGAAGGTACTAGTCTTTAAAAAATGGCTTTAAAACATATAAAAGAAAACTACCCAGATACTGAATTTGAGCCTACATTATTAAAATTAAAAGTTCTTTGTCTATCTTTTATCGTCTTTTTAGGAAAGTTCAAATGGCGCGAGATTCAAATTTAAACACATGAATATAGAAAGTTTTCTCTTGGGTCACTATGATGACTGTTCAGTCCTTGTCGTGAACATTCCGCCCGCCTTGAAATCTTGGTTTCAAAGGAACACACACCCTGGACATTTGACATCACGAAAGACTCAGTAGACTGGGAGTTTGCAAAGTTTGTGGATTGGTCTCTGAAGATTCCCACTGGCCGTCCTCAGCGTCACAGCACGGACCTTGTTATCCCCTCCCGGATGAAGTTGGATCACTTTCGCAAGTGGCCAATGGAGAGGGGGAGTTTGTTCGTCCTTGATGAGCACGACGTCATTGATTTGGAGATTCGGCTGGGCTGACCTCCACTTCTTTGGGCGTTGTTGTAAAGAACTGATGTATTCAGTCTTCCAACGAGTCCAGAAGTGCTGGACACGTTGCTGCAGTAATTGCCATCGGTCTAGATGATGAAGGGGGGTTGATTCAGTAATAGCTCCGTCTGGGATGGCCAACAAGGGAGCGCCAACTATAAAGTGGCCTGGGGTTAAAGCACTGTAGTTGTCGTCCACCGGAGGAAGAGGGCACAAAGGTCGGGAATTGAGACAGGCTTCTATCTGAACCAGCACAGTGTTCATCTCCTCATAGGTCAATAGAGCTGTCCCAATGGTTCTGCGCATATGAACTTTCATACTCTTGACTCCGGCCTCCCAGGATCCGCCGAAGTGAGGAGCGCCGGGGGGATTGAATGACCACTCGATTCCGAGTTTGGCGGCTTCGTTGGCGTTGGCATCCATGCAGGATCGGATTTCTTTTTTAGCCCCGATGAAATTGGTACCACAATCACTGTGGATACTGGTTGGGATCCCTCGACGTGACACGAATCTACGGATCGCTGCGACACAGGCGCGAGAAGTCAGCTCGGACACAAGTTCCAAATGAATAGCTCTTGTGGCGAGGCAGATAAACAACGCAATGTAAGCCTTCGTATGAATTGGACGTCCTCGGCCCTTACGAAGGTTCAACGTTATTGGCCCGGCGTAATCAAGGCCAACCTTGATGAAAGGACGGATACCGAGCTGAAGTCTGGCTGGATGCAGGTCGCTCATCAACTGACGCTGAGTCTGTCCACGGACACGGACACATTTTACACATCTATGGATGCATTGTCGAGTAGCATCTCGACACCGAATGATCCAGAAGCGTTGTCGGAGGGAGGCGAGGAGAAGAGTAGCTTGAGCATGTAGATACCTTTCGTGGTAATAACGAATAATCATCTTGGTGACATGGTGACTTGGATGAAGAATGATTGGCTGTTTGTCGATGTCCTCAAACCGAGCTCTCCGCAACCGTCCGCCCACTCGCAGTAGTCCGGCATCATCAATCCAAGGGTTGACTCCCTGAAGAGGACCTCCCTTTAGCGGTAGCATCGCATTTTGAAGGAGAGTTAGTGTTTCCAAAAAGGTCTCTTTCTGGCAAATGATGAAAATAGCTATCTCGGCTTGCTGGAGCTCTGAAGCCTTGAGGGGTCCAGATTTTTGTTCTGCATTCCTCCTGTTGAAGACGAATCGTTTCATGCGTGCCACAACACGCACGAGCAGAGTCCAACTAGAAAATCGTGTGAGCCACAGATTTGGAGAAGGTGGTTTTACCATGGTAATGGTGAAAGACTTGATTTCAGCCAGCGCAGCTTGATCTGTGGGACTTGAAGTGAAGACAATATCGTGGTTTAACCAAGGAGGCCCATGCCACCAGAGGTCGTTTTCTTTGAGTTGCAGAACCGATGTGCCGCGAGAAACCAGGTCGCTAGGATTCTCCTTCCCGCTGACATGATGCCATTGAGACGGAGGAACGAAATCCTGGATTTCTGAGACACGATTAGCAACAAAGGTTTTCCATTTCTGAGGAAGGCTCTTGATCCAGGACAAGGTAATGGTAGAATCGGTCCAACAGAGGATGTCTTCGCAACCCACCTTCACCTCTTGTTGAATTTCATGGATGAGTTGCGCTAGAAGAACTGCACCGCACAACTCGAGACGAGGCAAACACACTGGTTTGATGGGAGCAACACGAGATTTGGACGTAATGAGGTTGGCAGACCATGTACTGTCTTCCTGGCGAATCCGTAGATAGACAGCAGCTCCGTATGCTCGTTGAGACGCATCACAGAAGCCATGAAGTTGTGACACAGATGTATGTATGTTGCCCACGAAACGAGGAATCTGAATTTATGAAAGGAATTGGAGATCCTCTTGAAATGCATTCCAACCGGCCTCCACGTCCTGTGTAACCGGTCGATCCCAGTCATGGCCTTCAATCCACAACTGCTGAACTAGAAGTTTGGCTTTGACGACAATTGGCGACACCAATCCCAACGGATCGAAAAGGCGAGCAACGGAAGAAAGAATGGAGCGTTTGGTAATGCTAGACAGTTGAATGTTTGTTGCTTCGAAATTGAAAGAATCGGAACTGACCCTCCAACGAATGCCCAAAGTTCGAAGAACGTCGTCTCGCTGATGTAACAACGGGACACTTTCATCGACCTCTCCCAAAACTGTCGGATCTGTCGACGCCCACTTCCTTAGTTCGAACCCTCCGCGTTGTAACAAGTCTTGCAGCTGGCGACGTAGCTCCTGAGCCTCAGCAGGAGTGTCGGAGCCGGTAAGGACGTCGTCTACGTAGAAGTCATTAGCGAGAGTCTGGCATGCCAGAGGGTAACGATGCGCTTCATCTCTGGAGAGCTGAAGAAGAGTCCTGGTAGCGAGAAACGGAGCCGCCGCAGTCCCATACGCGACAGTGGTAAGGTTGTATACTTTAGGTGGCTCCCCAGGGTCATCCCTCCAGAGAATCTGTTGATAAGCCCAGTCGAGCGGATGAAGACTAATCTGACGGTACATCTTACTGATGTCGGCTACCAAGGGAACACGGTGCTGACGGAAACGAAGTAGAATGCTATGCAATGTAGGTTGCACTACTGAGCCGACCAACATGATGTCATTCAGAGACCTTCCGTTCGTTGTTTTAGCTGACGCGTCAAACACGACTCGGAGTTTCGTGGTTGTACTTTCCCCTTTGATGACGGCATGGTGTGGTAGGTAGTAGCTTGACGTGGACGCTTGAGTCGCTGTGGATTCTTGCATGTGCTTTAGCGATCTATATTCCGACATAAATTCTTGGTAAGAACTTTGGTAGTCCCGATCATTCCTCATCCGCCGTTCTTGAGTTTTTAGACGATTGAACGCTTGTTCGTAGGATCGTCCTAGGTTGGCGTCGTCAGATTTTATCGGTAACCGAACGACGTATCTTCCATCCTTTTCGCGACGAGTATTAGCGACGTAATGAGCTTCAGCTTGAATCTCTTCTTCCGAAAGGTGAGGTTTACTGCATGTTTCCTCTAACTGCCAAAATGACTTTAGTTGCTCGGACAATTGAATGTTTGTAAAGTAAACATTCAATTCATTTGGTGTGGACGGAAGAGGCAGACTACCTCCGGCTATCCAACCGAAACTGGTCTTGATAAATGATGGTCCACCGACTAACCTGCAGCTGGGAGAACCTATGGTGGTTCGAAATACTATATCTGCTCCAAGAAGAATGTCGACGGGACCAGGAAGCATGAACTTAGGATCGGCCAACACCAAGTTACTCCATGCTGTGTCTCGGAATTTACTCGTATCGATTTTCTCAGACGGAAGATGTGACGTAAGATTTGGCAGTACATGCGCAGTAATTCTTCTGTAAAAGTTAGTCTGCGACGAATGAATTGTAAACGTAATCGAACCCTTCGTCTTGAGGGTGAGTTGGGCTCCTATCCCAGACACTGGGATGCCATCGCCCGTAACAGGATTGGTGAGCTGTTTCGCCAGACGCTCCGAAATGAAATTGGCTTGTGAGCCCCCGTCATACAATGCACGGCATGGAATCTTCTGTCCAACGTAGAGGGAAACAGTTGGTAGAAGAACTCGATTCTGACCCTGGACATGATGAGCTGACGGGATGACGGACGTGACATGAGACTGTAAATTGCCCGTATCCTCATGAAGAAGACTATGATGTCGCTTGTTGCATTTGCGACAGTTGTATGACGAAGAGCAATTGCTGACATTATGATTCTTGGATAAGCAGTTAAAGCATAGTTGAAGCCTGCGTACAGTGGCTTGGCGCTGTGACACAGTCATCGACAGAAACGATTGACAGTTGGAGAGATAGTGAGGTTCTGAACATAGGTTGCACTTGAATGATGATCGACTGGAAACAGGTTTTTCTTGGAAAACGGCATGAGTTCCAATCTTTCGACTCGGTGGCTCCCTTTTAGAGGCAGAGAGTTCTAATGCTTGGCAGCGCTGTTGTAAGAATTCCTTTATGGCGTCGAATGTAGGAAATTTTTGATCCTTTTGCGCAAGTTCCCAAGCCCTTCGGGATTCGGAGTCCATCCGCTCTGTTAGCAAATAGACCATGATGTTATTCCAGGTGTCCGCCTTGAGCACCTCGAGCGCCTTTATATTCTCAAGGAATGTATCCAACAACTGACGTAGTTTTTTAGCATCTTCGTGTTGTAGCTGCGTTGTGTCAAGAATGGTTTTAAAATGTGACGAAATGATGCGACGAGCATTCTGGTATCTTTCTCGGAGTAGAGTCCAGGCCTCTGTATAGTTTGCTTCGCTAATTTGAAACGCCTGCAGCGTCTTTGCTGCTTCCCCATGCAAACACGACTTCAAATATTGCAACTTTTGGACAGCCTTCAAATCCGGTCGGTCGTGAATTTGTACGGTAAATACGTCTTGGAAAGTCGTCCATTCTCCGTAATTACCACCGAATTTTGCCAATGGGATGTCTGGTAACTTTATCATGACACCACTAGAGGTAGGCTGAGAAGGATGGGATGGAGTCCCGCCTGATGCCACTGGGTCTACCGGTGGTCGTGTACCAAACTTAGGATTCAGAAGAAGCTGTAGTTTAGCTTGTAACAACTCTATCTTCTCCTCGAATTCGTCTCTTTCTTTGTCTTGCTCTTTCATCTTATCCTTGTCTGCCAGGCACAGGATGTCTATCTGATCTTGAACCTCGTTAAACTCCCTAACGATGGCATCTATTTTCTGCAACCGTACCCGAAGTCTTGAGATCCCATCAGCATCAGATGTAGCAACGTCCGGTTGCCTCTGAAGACGAGTGAGTGAGGACTTGACTGTACCACGCTTACGCACGAGCTCATCCATATCGGCCATGTTTTAACGAGGATCAATTTAATTACTCTAATTAAATCGATGCTAATGACGACGGTGGAATTGACTACAGACTTAGTAATGCAATTCTGAAGATCTATGACGGAATGGCGAATTTGACGACGATGGAATTGACTACAGACTTAGTAATCCAATTCTGACGAATTGACGACGAAATGGCAAATTTTAATTACTGTCCAAGTAATTAGTTTCTTGACTATGGTA
>JAQGBM010000069.1:0-19055 GCA_034698405.1 Symphylella vulgaris | reverse complement strand
TAGGAGAAAATTACTTGACCCATTTTCATAATTTTTTTTTCGAAAAATTAATAATTATACAACTTCAAGGGCTTTAAATTTTTATTATTGCTTTATTTTTTTACAATTTTAGGAGAAAAATTTCGATAGTTGTCGTCTTTGAAAATTTATTATATAATATAAAAAAAAAAGAAAACTGTAACGCCTTAGAGTATTTTATTTTTCTACAAATTAAAAATTTTTTATGAAAATCGGATGAGTAGTTTTCTCTACAAAAGAAACGTTCGCTTCTTCTCTGCACCGGCTTCGTTGCAAGAGGAATTTCTAATAAATTTTGATTTTTGCATGTTTAGAACATGTAAAAAAGTTATTATTGATAGATAAATTATTTTTGTAACTATTAATTACCTGATCTAGGGTGGTTTGTGAAATAGAATAGTCCTCTACGTATCTCCTCTTTCTGGCTTCTTCCATCACTTTGAATAGTTTGGCCAAAGTACAAAGACCACTGGCCAATTGATATTCTAACTGGTTATGGTGACACTCTTTTAAAACGGCTCGGGGAAATTCGGACGCCATGTACGTCATGATTGGGTCCAATTCAGGCTCCAATCCGCAACAACCTACCCGAAGGGTTACCGTGTAACCGTCACCAAACCTATAAATTTACCAAGAAAACAATGCCGTTTAATAAAAACTGTTAATAAGACTGACCCTGTTTTGGGAAAATGTTAATTACCTGTTTTTAAGATGTTGAATACTACCCAGACATTTGAATTTACCATTCACCATAATGGCTAATCTCGTACACAAAGCTTCACATTCTTCCATGCTATGCGAAGTCAGTATCACGAGGTGCCCGCCCTTCACCATGTCAGTTATACAATTCCATAAAAATCGACGGGCTTTGGGGTCCATTCCAGTTGTAGGCTCGTCCTGTATTATCATATTAATTAAACTTAATAATATTTTAACATAAAAATTAAAAATACCATAAGAACTGTGAAAATAAAAAATACGTACTAAGAAAATAACGGGTGGGCGACCAATCAAAGCAATAGCCGTCGACAGCTTTCTCTTATTTCCTCCAGAGAGATTGCCAGCCAATCGGTTCGCGTAAAGCGACAATCCCATAGTTTTAATTCCAACTTCAGCAACCTAAAAGACAACCAGTTTTTTAGATTTATTTTTAACGTAACGAACGACAAAGAATGTCATAACCCGACGACGGAGTGAATTTTATCATCTTAAGGGGTTACAATAATTCAAGTTTTCGCTCCAAAACACATTTTTTCGAATAATTTGAAAATAGATAATGACGCAAAATTTCGAAAAAGTACGAAGCAAAGGACAACAGAAATTTGATTTGTCGTCATTTCAAAACAAACCGGAATTAAATCGGAGAAAAATGAGGGCGTAATTTTAAAAATACGATTCAAACCGTTTTTAAAGATTACGCCCTCATTTTTCTCCGATTTCATTCCGGTTTGTTTTAAACGCGTAACCACTACCTTACCTTTTTAGCCTCCTCGTAAGACATTCCCCTAAGCCTAGCATAAAACTGTAAATGCTCTCTCGTAGTCAATAAATCGTCCAATGCATCAAACTGCGGACAATATCCCATACTCTGTCTCACTCTATCCATGTCTCTTAAAATGCTGCAAGCAAAGTTATAATTAATAAGGTTCCTAACTATATCCGGATAAAAACTATATATACCTGTATCCATTTATGTAACCCTCTCCTTCCGTAACCTTTGTGTCACCCGTTAACATCTTAAAAGTCGTAGTTTTTCCGGCTCCGTTAACACCCAGTAATCCAAAGCATTCGCCGGCGTTGGCACTGAGGCAGAGTCTATTGACAGCTGCCAAGTGTCCTTTAGATTTGTTACAAAGAGGCAAACTACATCCTCCTTGATGATAAACCTATTTACAAAAGATTACATTATACGGGATTAAAAATTAAAATGATATTTAAAATAAACAATGTTTACGTACCTTTGACAAATTGACTAGCCTAAGTAAGTTTCGGCGATCTGGAATATTGAGCGCTTTGTGTCGTTCTCTCGATACATCGATATCTTCACTCTCGCACGATTCGTAATCTTGCAGGACTAGTCTGAAATTTATACTCAATATCAGTATAAGAACTAACTTACGGTAGGCTATCTGGAAAGAATTTTACTATTTCCCCAAATGTTCAATCCGAACCAAACTTGAATTTCTGCCTATAAAGGGGTTACAAAATTTCAAGCTTTCGCGCCAAAACATGTTTTTTCGAAAAATTTGAAAATTGGGACAAAAATTTTCGAAAAAGTACGAAGCAAGGGGCAACAGAAATTTGATTTTTCGTCATTTCAAAACAAACCGGAAGGAAACTGGAGAAAAATGACGGCGTAATCTTTAAAATACGATTTAAAGCGTATTTTAAAGATTACGCGGTCATTTTTCTCCAATTCCTTCCGGTTTAAATCAAATTTCTGCTGTACCTTGCTTCGTATGCTACTTTTTCGAAATTTTGCCCCTTTTCAAACTATTCGAAAAAATGTGCTTTGGCGCGAAAAGTTGAATAATATTGTAAACCCTTAATTTTCTGCTAACTTGACAAAACCTTCTCCGGCCTGAATTTTGCAACAAAAGTATGAATTTATTTTCTCTTTGAGGGGTCTCTAACGTGAAAAATACAAGGAATTCTACAAGATGGTTGAAATTCCACCTAATTTCTGCCTTCTCCCTGAAACTGCGTTTTTTTTTATTCCCCCTCCCAGTGCCCCTCCCCCATTGGTCCCAAAAACCATATTGATTCAACAAGGGATATCTCTATTTTCCGAAAAAGCTCTAAAGGGTAATAATTTTTTTTATCCTAAAATTCTCATATTTTCGACATGATCTTGCATGATTACAGAAGAAAGTGTATAGCTTACCTGGATCTGCAGAAGAATTTGTACTCCATGAGCAAAGTGAGTACCAAGAATATGGTACACTGTATTATCATTGCCGTCAGGTTCTTTCCCAGAAAGTCCCATTCGAATGGGTCCTTTTCAGCATGAATGCCGTATCTGGCAAAACCTACGTGAGCTATGTGACTAGTGGCCATATCCATCAATCCCCTGCCCAAACAGTAGTGCGGAAAAACGAGGAACACTTGTTTTAGGATTCCTCCGATATAATGCAACTCCTCATCTTTCAGTACATCCAGTATAAATGTGGCAATCGTGGTGCAAATCCCTATGAATAAATTGGCGCAGGCCAAGGCTGTAAAGGCAGAACTTGATGACTCGAAGACGAAAGAGGCTGGATACATCATGGGAGTACTCGCAAAACCGTAGAGTACTAGGAGAGCGATTAATCCAAATATATTGCTTCCCCCGATGTAAGCCTGTTCGTTGAAGATTACGAATAACAGGACGCAGAGAAAGCAAGGCACCATGTAATTCAACATGTCCCAGATAAAATGCGATAACCAATAAATAACCGGCTTTACACCGCTCACAAATTGCAGATGCTTGGATTTAGATACCCTGTCTTCGATGAGGTAGACCACGAAACTGGCTGGTACGAAAGACATGGCAAATACTACGCAAACGGCGTGAAGTAGACTGACGCTACCTTGCCTCTCAATGAGAGTGGTCAACTGTTCCTTTGTAAAATTCATGGGATGGGAAAATAGCGATATACCGTAGCTATCTCGATCTTTTTGAGTAGAGGGTAGATGTGCCCTTAAAATTACGTTGTTGATTGCGTTAAGGTATCCCACGGAAGAAGTCCAACCCTTATTGTTAAACCAGACTTTAACATTGTCATCTACTTCCATGTTCCTAAAGTTCTGTTCTACTCTATTCAAAAGTGTTCGAGTATTATTTATGTTGATATCGGTTTGTCTAGTTCCATTTTGTCGTATTAAATATTCTAAAAGACTCCTTAAGAAGCTTAAATCCAGCTTAGAAGCCCTGTTTTTAAGGCCTAAAGAAAAGCCTCCGTATCTTTGTTTAAAGTATTCCTTACTGGTTTTAACCAACCAGTCCGTAACGTTTCTATTGGTCATATTCATTAGTATGTCCGTTGTACTTAAAACGGTGCTGGCTGGGGTAGGACCTCCCGCCCCTGCAGGACAAACTTGGGCTCCCGTACTGCAGTCACATTCGATTGGTTTAAAATCGTCTAGTTCCTCTAATAAAGCAGTCTGATTTACATCAAGGTATTCGCACGCTTTGTCTTTAATAGAGTAATTCTTGACGCATCTCGTTCCAATGCTAGGGTCTTCGATTAAAGCATTTTCGTATCTTTTCCCCCATCCATTTGGATTAGGGTCATCGTTGCTATAAAATACGTAATTGGGAGGTCCGTATAACCAGGGGTGAATTTCGAGGGGCGGGTTTTGGCGCAAGGGGGGAATAAGGGAAGTACAGAACATGGCAAAACAGATGAAAAAGGCAGGAAGGATAATTTCGCAAAATAGACCCTTCAGGTTACGGAATGACCGCTGAAACCTCTTTTTATGGAGTGCCGCCATTTGCCTTTGAATCATTCGTAATTTGGATAGTCTGTGAAATCGAGGGGCGTAAGACAGGGGAGGTATTTCTTCATTCATCCAGGGATCTTCTACGTTTACGGCCCAGCCTTCACCGGAAGAGTAACCGGCACTCTTGGAACGGTTTATCGAATCGTGTCTGCTTCGCCTCTGTATCGGAAATCCAGAGTCTGAATCGATGGTCGAGGCATCATCTCCTCCTGCGTCATCCGTTTCGGCAACTTTGAGGAAAACTTCTTCGAGCGTAGTGTCCGAAATACCGTAACTCGAAATTCCAAGGTTTTCCAGGTTGGCATCCAGATCTTCGAATAGTGCTTCCATGGCGTTGGATTGATGGTATTTAGACGGTAAAACGTAGCAAATTTCGGAACCAACGTTCTCTATAAGCCTGGCTTGAGGAATATGGCTTTTAATGACAGCAGTCAGGTTGGACAACCGAAAACCAGTTTCGTCTGAAAAGTTTTCAACAAGGTATCAGAAAAAATTCCCGAAAATTTTGTTGCAAACGAAACAAGGCTCCGTTATCGGGGTCATTAGAGGACTATTCCTTGATGAGAAAAATTCGAGAACTCCACCAACCAAATTAGAGATGGGCATCCGATATCGATACCTCAATTAATATCAAAATTTATCGGACCATATATCGATATCCAAAAAAAATTCTATATATTTTTGGTAGGTATATTTTTGTCCTTTTCAGCGTTTTTAAAAACTTTTTCAGAATTTTTGACTTTTTTGGTAAAAATTAGAATAAAAAGTTAATAATGGTAAAATATCGATATTTCGTCTAAATATCGACATGCCCACTTTTCAATGTCGATATTTTTTACAATTTTGCTATGCGATTAAGAAGTTTTTTTTTAAATTTAGCAGTGAGCGACAACGAAGGTTATGACCCGACGATGGAGTGCTATTTTAATTTAAGCCTATAAGTTAGACCAGTGGGACGTCACTCCTGATTTTTTATCTGTGAACGATAACGGAGCCTTAATTTTGACAATTAAAGTAATATTGCTATATTATGATAATATCGGTTATTAAGCAGTGCTTTTCAAGTGGGCCACTTGATCTTGGCCATATTTGGGCAGTAGTGACGTGTTTTGTTAGAAACGAAAAAAAGCTGTAAAGCACTGATTTTATTAAATTTCCCCAAACATACCCTTTCTAGGATTCAGTAATTTATTTAAACCTGTAAAAACCATTTTGTTTTCATTTTGGAATTAGTGTCAGGTAAATTTTCAAAGTTAAAAAATAAAAGTTAAAAACCATTGCCTACCTCCACTTTCGTTAGTCGAAGCATCAGACTTGGAGTCACTAGAAACATCGGCCACCCCTTCGTCAATATCAGCATCTTTTAACTAAAAAAGAAAAATTACGATTTTTTTATTATTCTACTTTTATTATTTTATTTAAATGTTCCCAGAAAATGATCCGGTTAAATACCTTTCTCTTATGAGCCGAAGTTTGATCTTGTTTGACCAAGGTTAGGTAATATCCATCTCCATAGAGGCTCTTAAGAAATAGCGAAGACCCGCAACATCTAAGATGTCCGTGCGAAATTATGGCAATACGATCTCCCAATAAATCAGCCTCATCCATGTGGTGAGTTGTTAAAATGATTGTCCTATCTGAAAATCATAAGCAAAAGTTGCAAATTCCAATTCAACATTGGGAAAAATCACAAGGAAAAGCATTTATTCCTATCGTAGTCATACGCAAATAGTGGAATGGGTAAAAATTGATATCTTACCTTTCTTGTAACTTAGTAAAAGTTGCCATATTGACCTTCGGGAATAAGGATCTACTCCTGCTGTAGGTTCATCCAGGATTACAGTACGTGAACCACCCACAAAGGCAACAGCTATCGACAATTTACGCTGCATTCCACCTAAAATATTATACATACTCATACAGTATTACCACTTTAAATCGTAAAGAGAAACAAAATGCCTACCAGAAAGAAAGCTCGAAAGAACATGTCTCTTATGGGGTAATCCTAGATCTTCTATCATCTTGTCTACCTCTTCTCCTACTTCCTTTTTAGAGCAGCCTTTTAAACCAGCGTAGAACCACAAATGCTCTTCTACCGTTAGACTGAAAAATGTTTTTTTTTTCGTTAAACCACATCCTTTCAACTCATACTGTAATAAAAAGGACCCTTACTCGTCAAAGAGGACATTAAATTGAGGACAGGTTCCCAAGCTCTTTCGAATATCATCCATATCAGTTCGAATATCGTGTCCATAAATGTAAGCAGTCCCCGATGTTGAGGGAAAAAGTCCAGTTAGAATAGATCTAAAATTAAGCAAAGTTTAAGAATTTTTGGTTTGGATTTTAATTATTTTTTGGGGTAAAAGTATGACGTACATAGTGGTGGTTTTCCCGGCTCCATTGTGTCCCAAAAATGAAGTTATTTGTCCTTCGTAAAAGTTGAGATTTAGACGATCTACGGCTAGTTTTCCGTTTTTATACACCTTGCTCATATGACGGATGCCGACCCCTAATGGTAAGTGAGTCGGTTCAGGTTCTAAACATTCTTCATCTGTAGAAAATTAAGGGATCATCAATAAATTACGTCAAGAGATTCTATGCGTCCCAATATTTACCTGAGCTATAAGGTGAATCACAAGCAGCAAAGACCTGAGGTTGATTTCCGAACCAATAGGATCTTGTAACGGGAAAATACCAGGGTCTGGGTATTCCGTATTCTCCAGGGTTTACGTTTTCGAGGTACCAAGTAAGAAGTCCGTAAATGAAGGCATCTAGCAGTAAGAGAGCCATGGTTTTTCCTAAACTGAAATTGAGTCCGTAAACAGGACTTTCATCTATGTTGCGCCAATGAGCCCCTGTTCCACTAAGTTCCCACTTAGAGAGAACGTTGCATCCAAATCCAAAGGCCACGTTACTTAATAAACACTGGAAAAAAGAAGTATTGTTCAAGTCAGTCTTATCCAGGAATAATCCTTCAAGGCTTCAATAAAGGTTCTTTTAATAATTAGCCTAAGTAGAGAGAAAGGTGATTTACACAGGTTTAAACTCTCATCCAAAAGAGTTCACCCACCCAGAACTTCTTAACCGGGACTTTAACCGTTGTATCGTGAATCGAAAGTATCAAGAAAATTCAGATTTTTTTTTTATTAAAAATCTTCTAATGAGATTTCCGTTTAATAATGATAAGTCACCGTCGAAATTCCAAAGATTTAGTTGCGTCAAATATTCGTGCTTCTATCGAAACCTATGGTACAAACCTGGGGCTTAAAAATCTCCCTATTTTCGGCGGTGACTCGACATTTTTAAAACGGAAATGTCATCAGAAGGGTTTATTCTATCACCATAGGGATAGGATATATATATCTTGCTAGTTTCATTTTTAACATGGGATTTTCCTATACGAGCCGGTCATCTACAATGCAACGTTCTGGAACGTTGGGGGAAGCAGGGGCAACCCCTATAACCATAAGCAGCAGAAAGTCGTGAGAAAATGAACACTTACCCCAAATAATTTTACAGTTTCAGATAGATGTTCTTCCCAGATAATAAGGAATGGATAAGGCAAGTACGTGACAAAAAATATGATTCCACCGGCAGCGGCAGCCAAGTTAGCGTGACCAAAGAATGTGCTCACAAAGAAGCTTTTCGTGATGGTAGCTAAGGTGTAACAGAACAAAAAGGCAAATAATACCGATGGATCGGTCCTTTCAATTACTCGACCATACTGAAAAAAAATAAAAAAATAACTGTTAGGCTAAGAGCTTTTGTCAACAAGGGTTATGACCTTCTACTTACCACCAGCATGAGAGTGAGCATAGCACACACAGCCAACATAACGACAAAGTAATTGATGAACCATCCGATCCAGTGAACTCCATTTCCCAGTCCCATAACCTTCATGACTTCTTTGAGTCTCTTTTCCTTCTCGTAAACCACACTTTTCATTATCATGGCTGACGTGTAGACCCATGCCAAAACCATGAACAGTGGAAAAGTTCGCGATATCGCGTACGTAAACCTGAAAAAAAAAGTTTTTTTTTTACTCCCTAGGTCTAATAATTTGTGACTTCACTTCCGGTCCGTAATGCAACCATCGTGTTTTCCTCATTGAGAATTTGTGTAATGTTTCGTACGTCAAAAAGCGGACAACAAAATCGAATTGGCCAATAAATTTATGGCCAAACTGGTCTCAAAAGTTTGCCCTATTGGGCAAGGAACGTTTCTCCATGCATATACAGTAATTATATTCTACCTGAAAAAAATCAACAATCATTTTCAAGATTTTATCACTTCCGGTTAAGTTTGTGGATTAAGTTTGGGACAGTTTTTTTCAGCATTCCTATATCCTATTTTATGCCAAATACCTATCAAGAAAATCTGTATAGCCGTTTTTAAGCGCTAACAACTCCGCTACTTACTCGTCGTAAATGTAACAAGGGTTCGGAAACTGTTGGAGCCAAAGTCCGGTCGAAACATTCTTCCCAGTCTGTATGTTAATGATGCTACGTTCAATGAGGTCTTGCAGGTAGGCGAAACCGTAGGTTAGGTACTTGAGATCGATGGCTGGCCTTCTCCTGGGTGATTGGTTCGATACCCGATCCTCTATGTAAAAAGTGCTATCCGTCTTGTCGGGGTCCATTCTAATCTTATAGGTTACGTGAAGAGGTAGTTGGTCAGATTTTGAGTCGGCGGATAAATTGGTGAATACGATACCGGCCCAGAATTTGTTCTCGTCAATCAGTTCCAGTGCTCGCTTCTCCAGCTCGTATTCGTTTGGATAAGCTTCTAATCGCTTGGTCTCTACACACTGTAACAGGGTTAAGAAGAGTTCTCACTGCTTATTTTAGTCTATTATGGGAATTTGTATTGTACCGGTATTCCTTTTTAAGGAAAACTACTCAACCGATTTGCGTTAAAAAAAAATTGCTTTCGTTTTTTTTTTTACAATTTTAAAAGAAATATTGCAAATTTTTGAACTTTAATTGTCTTATTTAAAATTTTATTTAAAAAAATAAATAAATATAATATTTTAAAAAATTGTAAAGCCCTACAAAATTTATTTTTCTGAAAAAAAAAAAGAGATGAAAATTTTTTATAACTAAAAATTAAGAAAGGACCCTCTTAAACCCTTTAATATTTTAGAATATCCTAAAATTACTGTATTAGAAAGTATCAACTAACCATAAGATAATCCCTGAAAGTATCGACCACTCTATCCATATTATCGATAGTCGAAAGTAGTCGACCGGTTCCGTTATTTTTAAGAAATTCGTGGGTGCGAGTAACCATTTTTTTCAAATCGATGTTCGAACCCGTGAGATGACCCATTCCTTGCAATAAAGTAATTGCCTGAGACTGAAGAATATTATCTTTAGTTCTCGAAGGATCTGTCAAATTCTGGAAGAAAATAAAAATATACATAACTACATTAAATCTCAATTTTAAAAGAAATTATAAGTAATAAAAAAAACCTTACCTTCCATCTTTCAAAAGTATCTTTCCTACTGATGATAAAATTTTTAAGGCCCGGAGACATACTAGTTTGCCAAAAATTGAGCATTTCTTCGGTATCGTTCAAAAAATCAAAAGTATCGTTAACCTAAAATAGATTTTATAATAATTATTATTGTAATGAATTTTATTCGTTCTCAAATATTTGATCTCGAATATCGAACCTTTTTCATGATTCTAGCAGCTGCAGGAGTATCAGGAGTGTAGAGAATCTTTCCTCTTACAAAGGGCTTAATTTGGCCCCAAACCATGCCAAGGGCTCCATTTTCCAATTGTCCAAATAATTCGTTGCAAGCTAAAAGTAAAATTAATATACATTTTCATAATTATTTTATCATTGGCTTATATTTCATGAGGCAATAAAGCGACTTCAGTGGATAAGCCTTGTGATTTTTGACAGATGTTTTCACAATATTCCTGGACCAAGTTTGCCTGCAGGGGGGAACGATTCTTATATGCAATATACGATCCGTTTAGGCTATATACAAATACAGTATATTATTTAACTCCTTGCTTATATCTCCTTGAGTAAGGGATTTTATTTTGTTACAAAGGCAGATCAGGTGTGAACGTGAACTCTCATCCTAAAAAACCGCTTCCAAAGAAATTTTCTCATCCTAAAATGTCTACGTTCGCAGTCTTATGATCATGCAGGTTGTGCTTTCAACTTGACATATTAGCCTATTTGCAAAGGGTATCTCATGGACCCTTACAAAGGGAAAATGTCTTTAACGTAGTAATGAGCAAGGGGCACTGGAACCATTGGCATTACCTTGTGTAGTTGAATTGTCATATTTGTATATCCTCGTTGAGCCTTTGAGATGCATTCTCCTCTTAAAATCCTGCATATGTCTGTTATCCTCCACTGCATTCTGGGAAAAAATACTGGAATTTTTGCGGCCGCATAAAAACATTTCGGCGGCGATGGCAGCTCTTTTGTTAGAAGAATTGCTAACTGTGTTCATCATGCTATGTAATTTTTTCTCCACTTTTTCCAATCTACTAATCTAATATTAAAAATCAATAATAATTAGACAATTATTATACTTATAACAAAAAATTTAGATATTACCTTTTTCATAACACTTAAAGATACTTTGGCCAAAGTGGCCCATGATTCTACTCCAAATCTTCCCTCAGATATGTTTGCATTCTCTCCAGACGCCAACTGCAAAAAACATTTAACAATATTACATTTTCACCAACCAACAGAAAAATTTGGTCATCTTCAAACTTTGGTCCGGATTTGATTCCATACAACTGGAATCTGTAGACAAGAGCATTTTACTCAAAGAATAAATATATGTTTTGTAGCTAACTTTATTAATAAGACAAGAGTAGGTTACAATTTAACGTAGTGTAAGTACTGACTACCGAGTACTGAGTAGTGAATTTTTTTTATGTAATCGAGTCGAGCCGACTCGAGTTCAAATTGAATTGAGTTGTCTCTGAACCCAAACTGGGCTGGTAAGAATTTCAGGTTGGGTGAAAATATATTCTTTTTTTATCATTTACTTAATAAGTTATGTAAAATGCTAATCATATGTTATTTTTCAAATTTGTCTACAATTGAAGTTGTTACTACTGTACTCGGATAAAAAAAAAGAAGTACTGACAATTACTTGGATACTTGGAATTCGGAGTATCCTTATGTACTGTATTCGAACTCCGAACTTCTAATCAGTACTCGAAATCGAGTAACTATAATATGCACAAACTCTACTAGCTATAATCAACAGTGCTCAACAGTAGGCCTAATATCGATCCATTTATCCAATTATAATGTCACGTAAAATAGATTGTGTAAAACTAGAACTGCAAATGACGCCATAATTATGGAGCGTGTTAATAGCTAATAATTTTTAAATCCTCAAGGGTTATGTTTACGGTATGATAAAAAATAAAAGCGCTGGTCCAAAAATTGCGCACAAATAAATATTCTGGGCGTTCGATAACCTAGAGTATAATGTGCATTTGATTTCCATAATGATTTAACTTTTCGTCCTCGAATTAAAAAAAGGGGCCGTTCTAACGACAGCAGCTGTGTTACATTTTTTTCATTGTTTTTATCATCATTTCGAGGGATCAGAATCCTTTATAACGGTGTAAACAAATTAATTCGGTTCATAAGGGAATAAAGTATTATAGCCCGTAATTGGTAATTTTGCACGGTTTTGTTTTTGTGTTTACGTACCATCGGCAGAGCTATTAATTGCAGATTTTAGTAGAAATAAAGAGGTTGGAAACATAATAATTATTAACGATATTAATCCTTATATTCAACAAAATAATGTATGTGTTAGTTTATGTTGATTTATTTAACTTTCGGTCCATTTATGCTAAAACCGATACGGAATTGAGTTAATTCTTTTGTGTGTGTAACGAGTAAAATTAGCTCGAAAGGGTACGATTTGTACTTCCTCTTGAAGATTTTTAAGAGGGTTGGATCGTGAATTCGAAGGTATCATTAAAATTCTTAAATTTTTTTCTAAGATAGAGTATTAAACCCTTTTGATGAAATTTTAGTTTTAATAAAAATGATAGGTCACCGAAGTAGATAATAGCATGATAATAGGTTTAAAATATTTATGCTTTCGGTGCTTCCATCGAAATCTATTAACACCTGAACTTCCGAATTTCTTCGGTGACCTATAATTATTTTTAAAGCTGAAATCTCATCAGAAAGGTTTATACTTAAAAGATTTTCAGAATTTTCTTGATACTTTCATTTTTAACATGGGATTTTCCGCATTTCACCCACGATCCAGCGTCTTTAATGTGGCCCCAAAGAGGTCTTAAAAATGTAAGGTATTTTTCAAAGGTATTTAAGTACAAGTACCACGAAAATTATCGATAATTTTCACGTTTTATACATTTTACGGTAAACGCAAAATAAAGAAGAATTACGATATATTTATTTCGTTTATCGTAAAGTTACTTACCGCTTTTTTAACTTTTTTCCAAGTCAGGTGATTCTGTACCACCTTGGCAAGTTTTGTACGTTGCGGATAAGGCAAGTTACAGAATCTATCGTACAGAACTTCGATAGAGTTGTTAAACTCTTCGCCAAACAAAACGCTCATTTCGTTTCTATCACAGAAAAAGTCAGCTGGTTCCCGTAAGAATAAGCCCGGATGTCTTACCAGTTTCTGAAAAATTTCAAAAATTATGTTTCAATAATTACTTCAAGAAGTTCGTTTCCAAGGGTGATTAACTTAAAATCAAAATATGACTTTGTTTATACTTGGTCTATATTTAGAATTGCTAACTGAGTCTAACCACGAGCCTATCCCCCTTTACGGAAGACCACGGCGCAAATCGTGGGCTGAGCCATTACATCCCAGAAGTGTGTTCATAATAGCTGCACTCCTATGAGTGAACACTCAGCGCGCAGTGGCTCTCTCTCGCGTTAGAGAGAGAGAAACTCAGTGCTGTGGTCTTCCGTATCTAGGCTCATTATGGTCTTCTAACTACCAATATGAAGTCAGGGCATGAGACTTCATTATGTTTCCTGGGCCAATTTTGCCATTAATGAGTAGGCTACATATTTCTTTGTAAGTGATGCAGATTTTCTTGGGTTAATTCGAAATGTCATTTACGAATAAGTTACTCGTTAGGTTAATAAAACAGGATAAATTAATCAATTTAATCAACCATTTCTTTTAATTTCAATAGTTTATATTCCAATTCTAATCACTTAACTTCAGTGCCAGGAATGATATACCTTTAGAATTCCAAAATAATTTTTTTTTGTCTAGGTATGCAGAAAACTTCATCAAGTCTCAATGCTATAAGAAACTGAAATTTGGAAACGCCTTGTGCTAACGTTACTGTGTTAGACATTTTTTTCTCTAAGACTATCAACTTTTAATTAAACCACTTATTATACTCTACCAAACTAGGAAGAAAAACTGGCATGTGTTCATGAGCCAGAAGACTAGCTCTTACTATCATGACAACATGTATCGTCAGGATTATCGATCCTTTGGTATAATTTTTTTAAGAAACAACATAATAAATTGTACCAGGTATGAAAGGAGTTTTGATGAAAAAATTCATAAATGTTAGGCGAAATTTTTTTTTAAATATGAAACTCTCTCCGACTGAGGAGCCCTATTTCGCCTCTCTTGATCTGAAAGCTCTATTACTCATTTGAGGGCCCACCCTCAAGGGGCCAACAATCCAGTAGTCTCACTCCCAGTATCCCGGTGGGCCAGTACGCGCCTAACAGAAGGTACTGTGAGTTGTGACACAAGTTACGTTCAGGTACCGACATTAATTAATTCGGTATACACCGGGAATGTACACCAATACAGCCCGCGGACCAGATCAAGCCCGCCGACTCATTTTATTTGGCCCGCGAGTACTTGATAAAATAACATTGAATTCGGCCTGCACCGAAAATAATATGAAAATAACTCGTAAAAATCAGTAAATTGCATTTTTGAGTCAACTACAACACGTTTGACAAGCAACATAATTTTAAAAATTTCTCCGGGAAAGTAGATGACACTCAAACTAGAGCCTAAAATTCACAAAATTTACTCAAATTTTTCAAACATTTTCCGGGGGTCTCACCCCCGCAACCCCATAAAGAAAAGAATTTGCATTACCGTATGCAATTTTACGAGTATGGATATGTTATAATTTTCAACATTTGATTATCAGAAAAAAATTTTCGCCTCCGGCTGTCCCTGTACTAGTTTGAGAAAAACCCGCTCCTCCACCCCCCCCCCCCCCGTAGCAAATATTAAACAGAGCTTGACCCCTTCTCGTTACTCGTGAGTGGCCCGGCCGGTTTTCTAAAAAAAAATTTGTTTGGCCCATTGTATTAAGTTTTCTGCACATGCCCGGTATAGTACACCCTGGAAGTACAGTATCTCATTTTCCATAAGATTGATGTAAGAGAGTGTAAGACCTTTATACTAAAATCTATCATTTTACGTCTACAAATTATAAGCTTTTATCTCCTTATCCAATATACATTGACGCAACTACTATGTGATTGTGACGTAATTACGGCTAAAGATCCGGTCACTTTATTGAAAGAGGAGGTACATCGATAAATAAAAAATACTTTTATTATGCCAATACAATGATACCCTTTATATTTTAACCCTGCTGTAACACGGACTGAATATTATTATAATACTGCAGTGAAGGACAGGGCAGATTCCTTTTGTATCGAAGGTAATTAAAATATATGTTAGTAGTAAATGCAACAATGCTTATTCAATAGACTTCCTCAATTTTCATACATGTCATAATGTAAATGTTTTTTTCTAAATGTCATAAAAAATATTTGTTTAATCGAGATCATTTTCGACGAGTCTTTTTGTCAACGAAAAATTGTATAAGTTACATATAAATTAAAAATAAAAATTTCCAGTGAAAACATATAGGCTAAAGGATTTACGTACGTCGTAGGTGTATTTCAGTGCAAATTTTATTTTATTTTTGTTTTCGTACGGTATTATTTTAAGTTTTTTTTTTTACGTAAGTTATTACGGAATTTTACTTCAATGCCATCAAAACCATTGTACGGAGAGAGCCGAAAATTTTCCAGATCGAAGCAGGAATCTAATTAGCTCTCATTCTATATTAATAGTATATTGAAGACAAATAAAAACCATTTCTAAGAACGTAAGAATCATGAAAATCCGTAGCCTCGTTGTTGTGATATTTAATTATCTCAACTACAGTATGAAGGCAACAGATTTTCATAATTCTTACATTGTTGGAATGGGTCTTCTTTAAAATTATATTAATTAATCCATAATGAGGACGTAACCTGGTATAATATTAGCGGAACCCCAATTTATTTCCGTTGTAACTATAGATACCGAGCGGAGAGCATAATGGTTTGGTAACCTCATGTCTGGCATAAAGTCAAGCTCCGTCGGGTGTGGTCAGCGCTAGGATGGGTGCATGACCTACCACAACTCAAGGCCCGTCCCGCCTCTTACACATCTCCAATACTAGTATATAGAGCCGGCAGCCTGTGCTAGGTTTTTCGTAATGGATGTACCCCGCGTCCCCGCCATTGAAATACCCTAAAATTCTCGTCCCCAGCCGAAATTCGAACCCTTTTTATTATTTACAGGGTTGACGTACTATGGCAACTGCTACCGGCTGGATGACTGTGCAAATGTCAGAAAATGACAGTCGTCACCATTACGGGCTATCATTGGCCTCCCATTGTATTTTAAGCACATCCTTTCAGTCCAGTTAAAACCTTGTTACTTGCTCATTTTATTATGTTATATACAGACTAACAGCTGTTACGAATAAATTAGATTGTGGCTTAAAACGGTATGTTATACGTCATAATGTTATTATCATGAATAATACTAATTTGAAGGTACGTTACCTGTAATACGACTAATGAAACATTGGTGTCCAGCAAAGTTTTAACCGTTTCCTTCGGAATATCTGATTTGAGCATTCCCATTTCCTTCCGAAAGGTGCGAGGATCATCCAACAAATCCTCAAATCGGACTTGTTCTATCAAAAAATATTTATAATTTAGTATGTACTAGGTTCTTAATAAAATTCCAATCCATCTAGATAGGAATTGTTAATTCGCCAATTATTAATGAATAAACTAACCAGGATATTCGGGAGGTTCCTGAATTTGGTTGCTGAGATTCTGAAGGACTTCAAAGTCCTCCAAACTAATTGTGCTAGGGTCGTCGTCTCCATTGTCCCTGGCTTGAAGTATCTGTTCGAGGTCCCCTATTAATTCGGAAAGCCTAAATAAATAATAAAAAAATTATTTTTTCACTTAAAAAAATATAATAAAGCTATGTCAAATTGTCCATAATTCGAAAATCCAAAAATTGAACTTACGTAGAGGTATTAAACTTTGAATTTGGATCAAAAACATCCTCTTTCGCCGTTTTAAAGCACGTATTATTATAGGTACAAACAAAGCTTTGGATGAAAGGCAAAAGACCAGCTGATGGCAGGGCTTTCTCGTCAAAATGACCTAAAAAAATTAAACAATAATTATTCCGTTTTAAAGTATTGTATAATCGTGACAAATTAATCTAATTAAATATTACAGTAACATAATATCCATTAATTCTATTGTTCAATTTAACATTTTACAAACACAAGTAGGCTAGTACATTTTCACTAATTTATTGCTCACGACTACTAAGCATGATGAGTGATGACCCAAATAACTTTAAAAATCAAAGTATTTACGTGAATTCTATCTAAACTTTCATTAAATTAAACGGAGTATTTAATAATTATTTTGTTTATCATGAAAACAATTCTCATCCTAAAAGCGAGGTCTCAATTTTATTTTATTATTGTCGTGAGCGACAACTAAGGTCATAACCCGACGACGGAGTGACCAACTGACCAGGGTGGATTTCACCCCTGACATTTTTCTTTAATTTGCAGAGAGCAGGGATCTAAAATATGTTTTTAGGTAAACAGAGGAAGACCTCGGTTTAAACTCTCATCCGAAAGAGCCACCACTCACTCAATAATTCTTACCAGCCTCGACAGCGGGGATTTGAAATTCATAAAATTTGGGAAAAATTTCAGATGAAAGTGCGGAACCTATAGGCTAAGCCACTTTGGACCCAATTAATAGACTTTAGGGATCATTTTTCGACGGTACGATTAGCCTACCCCTTTGAAAGGTAGCATAAAGTGCATACCGAGAGCAAGGGGAACGAGGGGTGGCTTTTAATACTTACATTCGTGAATGTATTGTCGTAGGCCCCTCGTTCTAACCAACATCAAAATGACGAAGAGTATTAGAGGCCATATTATCTCTACCATTAACCGAAACTGCAATAAAACAATAAAATTTAATTAATTTACAACTTATACATTTTTTATATCACCCACAAATGAATTATGTAATGGAAAAAAATTCACTTCTCAAATTTTGACACAAATATGTCATCGTACACCTACGGTAGATAGGCTATAATATGTTTTTTTCCTGGTAAGTGGTACCTGCAGTGCATTATACGTATAACATCAAAATATTTTTTCCTGGTACAGACAGGTATTAAAGGAATTAAACTTATAGAGTGATACCGGGAAGTTTCTAAGAAACACAGAATGAGGAAATAACATTGAATATATTCATTAATAAACCCGCTTCCGTAAACATTTTTGTAAGGTCGGAAAATTCGGCTTACGGTATTTCTTCTACTAAAGGCTAAAGCTAAACGCCGACGCCAGTCGCGTCGTACCTTCGTTGGTAACTTACTGTATATTCCTGGGAAAATTTTTTTACTAGGATATACGATTCTTATTTCAGCTCCTTTAAATACTGGATCTTTGAATGTGTTCTCCGAGAGCAAGAGCATCTACAAAGAACTCGAGAGATATTCTCATCGTAAAATTTTCTATCAACCTCGACCGGGATTAAAACCCGCAACATTATGGTCTGTAGGCAAGTGCATTATATACAACAGTATTCTTATTAGACTAAAGAGCTTACACACACAAAAATTCACTCACCCAGACATTCTAACCAGCCTCAGCAGGGATTTGAACTCCCGGAAATACTAACACCCTATTCACATAACTCCTGCCCACTTCCAATATTTTCCAACTAATAGGTTTTTCGTACTACCTACCGACGGTATTATTTTCAACCCACGAACACACTTGGTAATGGCAGGGTCCTTTTATCTCTAAGGACCCTGGAAAAGGACCCTGGTAATGGTTAGTCGGGTGCCCAGAGCAAATTGATCATTAGCCTGACTATGATTACTGTTTACTTAAAAAAATAATCGATAAAGCATCAGCCTAGAAATCACTAATCAGAGTGTTCTAAATGAACCACGAACGTAACTAACCAGTTCTACTCAATTCCAGTTACCTATTGATGACAGATAACAATCTCTTATTTGTTGGTAAAAAATCTACGTTTATACTACAGAAACTAGAGTAGAAAATAATGTGGGACACGTTTGGGATTAATGTTTTTTATCTACGGCTGATGATAGATGGGTAGGGTTTGGTAGTAATAATTGCAGTTACATAAGATGTTGGTGAATTCCTTCACG
>JAQGBM010000068.1:0-19070 GCA_034698405.1 Symphylella vulgaris | reverse complement strand
TAGCAAGAGCCTGGAGTATTACATATCTCGCTTTTGTCAGAGTGTAGTGACGTAGTTTAGCCTCAAACGCAGGAAACGTTGCAACGTCCAACTTCATAGCGTTACAGTATTCTTATTTATTTTTATTTATTATAAGGTGTTAACCCCAACCCCAACAAAATACAATTTTTTATATTTTTATACAAGTTTCATTCTTTCATTGTACACGCGCATGCGCTCAGTCAATCACCACGATCGTGGAGATTTAGCCTCGAACTCCTAAACAATCACAAGATACGTAATAAACAAGACTGCTTCAGAGAAAGCTACGAATCCGGCCCGTGTATTGGTTCAAATCTTTATTGAAATGTCTGTGAGAATTTTAGGAAAAGAAAAAAATAATGTTGGTCATTCAGATAAAGACTAGTCTTATTAAAACTGAGGAACCGTGCACATCTTGAGCGAGCCTTTCCGTATCGTATAATGGCCTTTCAAGGGGAAGAATATTATATTACCCCTAAGAAGGTGGTGAAGGCTCGTTCCTAGGCTTAGAGCTAGAGCTAACGTCATAAGATGAAATAAGCCTGGAAGGAATTAATGAGTTAATTGGAACTATTATCATTAATTGATTGAATATCCGAAACAAGCCAGCGTATACAAAGTAGCTCAATGAAAACGAAGCTTATAGTACTTATAGAGCTCATTATTAAGTTATGACGTAACGTAATTTGTGGCTTCTTGGTGGGTCGTTTTATGTATTTTTTTTTTTCTCGGCTTGCGTGATAAGTTTTTTTTTCAGATGGAGAGCGAGTAAGCAGCAAAATAAAGCGCCGTGTTTTTCAGATACGGCTAGAAATAAGAGAGTGAGTGAGAGGGGGTGGGTGGTGACTCTAGTTTGCTAGGAGCGCATCGAACCGTAGGTAAAAACTGAAGGAGAAAAGAGCTTGCTGCTGGAGGAAAAGACAGCCGTCGATTTTTCTCTCCCAACCCAGCAGCATTTTGCGATTTTTCTCTTGTGTTGTGAACGGAAAAACACTGGAAAAAAGTTGCTTTTTTCCCTTATTAAAAATAACCCTAAAAACATTGTATTTTTTTTTAGTGAACTTACGTTTAAAATTTAGTGGATATAAGTAGTTTTAAACTTACGTTAATTAAAAACTAAACAAACGAAAAAAAAAGTGGAAAAATTAAAGTGTGAGTGTCGCCATTTTAAGAGCTGCTAGGAAGAAATTCGTGGTTTGCCTTAAAATTGTGGAAATTTGTGCAGTTTATTTTATTTCTTTCTGTGGTTTTTGTTATTTTTTTTGCGGAGACGCCAAAGTATGTGAGAGAAAAATACCCAAGATGAAGGCTATTTTCACGTTCGATTTTTCTATTGGGGGGTGCTGGGCGTGCTAAGGCGGGTGAATATTGAATCTGGGGGATAGGAAAATAAAAAAAATAAAATAAAGGAAGGATGCTGCTATCGTGGTTAACCGGCAACCTCCCCCAATTTATGGAAGAATTTGGTGGATATATTGAAATGTGACTGAGGTGGTGGAATTGTTTATGAGAATTTAGTGCTAATAAACTCTTGGATCTTTAAATGACCGTCGACTATATCGGACCACGTGCTCTCTTCTCTCCCGCTGCCAACGAGATACGTTTGTTATTATGGCTGCAAGGTTAGTAGTAATAATGGGATGGTCAATTGGGGATTGGGATGTGGCACAAATTAACATTTGAACTCGCTCCTAACGAGCGCCAAATGGGAATTAGAACGGAAACGATAGAGCACTCGTAAGATGAAAAGCAGACATTACTAAACCACTTATACCATATTATACTCGTAGCTGGGTTGTATTTATTTATAACTAAACTTGAATGACAGTCAACAGTCTCAGCACCAGCGGTTTGGAGGTTGCGCGCTTGCTTCTGAAATCTCAGCTGAGGCTAGTAAGAATTTCTGAAATTCTTAAAAGTGGCGCCTCTTTCGGATGAGAGGTTAAACTGAGGTTCCTCTGTGTAGATCCCCTTGCTCTCTGTACATTAATGACCACTCCCAGCGTTGGTTGTTTCAAACTTTCCAGTTTGGTGAGTAAAGATCCTCTTGCTCTCTTTTGGTGAGTGTAGATCCTCTTGCTCTCTGCACATTAAAGAACTCATAATGACAAGGGTGACGCCATCCTAATCATATAGGCAAAATTAAAATATCATTCCGTTGTCGGGTTATGACCTTTCGTTGTCGTTTCCCGCGTCTGAAAGATTTTTTTATTTACACACTATACTTCCTCCTATAAAGACCCGATCTCGTTTTCCTTATGTGAAGCAAAATTGGCCCAGAAAAGTGATTTAAAAGGTCCATCGTAAGTTCGTAACAGCTGTAGAAGAAATAGGCCGACGTTAAAAAAATTGGCTCATTTCTCGTTTATCATTGATGATATTGAATTTGGAAATCGTTATAACTTTACTTATATCCGTTATATGGGGTATACGAGTACCCGGGGTAGAAAAAGTAGTAAGTTATTCGATAAAAATAATATCCATGCCCATCATATCGCTTACAAAGAGAAAATCCTTCAGATAATGCAATACTTTGACGCTTTAATCAATACTTGGGCTTCTCCATCATTCTCCACCCTCGATTATTTATTTTTTTAAACAACAAATACGCGGTATTAACCCGTTCTTTTCTCGTATATAAGAAGCAGGTAATAGAAAAGTGGTAGTAATTAGTTTCACGTCAGGACGAGTTATCAGCAGCTGGGTTTTCTGGTGCTAATGAGATCCGATAGGTTCAATTATGACGGTGGTTTTGTTTATAGATTGACTACAGATTAGCTGAGAGTCTAACCGCTTTGTTGTTTTTAGCCTCCATCCATAATTTATGTGATATAGCAAAGAACTTTTCCTTTAGGGTATACGGAAGAAAAAAATGTAAACGAAGTATAGGCCTACACAAGAAAAAAATATTAATTAGAATTTAAATTATACAAGGATAGACCAGCCTACCCGAGATTGCATATATATATATATCCCAGTATGTGGGGTTCAAACCCAGGTTGAGACAAGTGAGAACTTTAGGATGAGAAAATTAACCCCCATCCCTATGTTCTGTTTCTCTTTGAACTGTGGGGATAACTTAATAATCTTGGTCTTTCGGACGAGATTTTAAAGAATATATAGTTATATACAGTATCCGCTTATTTTTGGGATAATAAATAATAATGTTAAAGATGAATAAACGTTTTATAAAAGCATTTCCAACAATATAATAAGTATTACGAATATCCGTTACCTTCTGAGATTTTTAAGTGTAAAGTTTAATAACTAGTTAACTACACATTTGAATTTTTGAACAAATCATTAAATCGAGTTGGATCTCTCTGCTCTCTGTGCGCACCCCTCAAGGGAGCCATGAATTGTATCCTTTTAGGCAAAATTAGTCCAGGAAGGAGTAGCTGAAATAGACGGACGTTAAATAAATTGAGCCCTGCCCAAATGATGCTGTTTGGTGGGATTTAAAAAAAATTGAGTTGGATCTAATGTTATATAGAAAAGGTTGTGGCTTTTTCGTCTTATGTAACAAGAATTTTTTTTTGCCAACCGATATTGGGTTATAGACAAGCACAGCTTTTTGTAGAATGGGAAGCTTCCAAGTACATAGATTTGCAGTTTGGACGTTGGCCAATGTTGTCTTTGACACTTGTTTTTTTGGACGCGAAACCACAGAAAGGAGGAGGAAGAAATTACTAAAAAAATGATTCTCTTACACTCTTACGAAGGATTTAATGGAGAAGTATGCGTTTATTATAGTGTAAATTTTTGTCGGCGACAGTGTTTGTGTTTTGGTTTGTCACACACGATAGACTGAGCCCATGGTCCTGTGGGTAGCATGCTCTTGTACAGATTCAAATTCCGATCATCCTTAAAATAAGCATTATAATTTTAGGATAAGAAAATTCTTGAATGGAGGCTCTTTCCTTGACTTCGATGTTCAGCCTATTTAGCAGAAATAACTTAAGACACACGTTAACAAAATTTAACCAAGATAATAAAATTTTATGTTGATAAATTCCTTGAGCGGCGGCTTTTTTGAACAATCTTAGAACTTCACAGAACGCTATACTCTCTGTACTGTAGGCACAAGAGGGTGGTGAAGGCCCATTCCTTGGCATCAGTGTTTTTAGCCCCCATAGCAGAAATAAGAAAGACGTTATGAGTCGTCTTTTCTTTTCGTTTTTTTTTAGAAGGCGGAAAAATCGATTTTGAAAACTTGTGTAGTTTCGCCTTGCTGCTGAAAAGGGGAAAAAATGTGTGAACGAATAAAATTAAACAAATTGCCTTTATAATAATGGAGATATTTTTCACTCTGCAGCATGCAGTCATGCTAAAATATAGGCTATTCGTAAATAATATTTTCTTTTCGGTCTTATAATAAAAGATGATGGCTCGAAGCGGTTTGTTTTCTCGCAACACATCCTTCTTTTTTCTGAGCCGAGAGTTGTTTGGTACGAAAATCTTTTCCATTTATCACGACTGCTGAGGCAAGAAAGAAATTTTGACAAGTATGTTTTTCAACGGCAGTCACGCCTATTTCGTTTCCCTCGTAACCCCTTGCATAATTTTTACAACCCCCCGCTCCTTTTTAAAGATACTGCCAACACTTCTTGTACCGTGTATATTTTATTGACAAAACGATGACGAAACCATATAGCGCTGTCGATTTATTTATCATATCTGGGGGATGCTTGATATGGTTTTTATTTTTCCGGATTGGAGGGGGGTTAAAAGCGTGACCCCCTAATCGATAAGCGTAAATCCCCAAGTCTTTTTTGCGTGCATTTGATTTGTTTTGGTTTGCATCGTGTGTTTGCGTCGTCTCAACGTCACCAAATCCTTGGGTCGTGGTCTCCAAAATGATTTCGCCTGCATAAGTGATTTGGAAGCTGCTCACTCTGAACCGAGGTTTGACTGGTTCGAATCTCAATCCCGTCGAGAAAGGTGTAAGAATGTAGGAGTTCAGAGAAGTCTCAGATCTATCGGATCATGCGAGTTAAACTGAAGTCCTTTGATCTATAGCTTCCTTGCTCTCTGAATAAGACTCAAGTCTTTCCCGGGGTATAAGGTCACACTTATATCAGGGGTACCCGGGTATAGGTTAAATTCAAATCTCACTCCTTCGTAGCTAGTCATTAAGAGTAAATGATTTAAGTCATTTGTACCCATCGTCCGCCGGGTTGAGGCTGATAAGAATTTCTAGTTGTGTGAAATTATAAAGTGCTGCTTGGCTCTTTCGGAGGAGAATTTAAACCTATAACTTAGCCTATAATTTATATATAGGCTACCTTATGTCAGGGTTATGACCTTCGTTATCGCTCACAGTCATATTATAATTTAAAAAGTTAAATATAACGTTATAGGCTGAAACAACTTTTAAAAAAAGACTTACATGAAAAGTAATTTAAAAATCATTATTGTGGTGATAATACAAAAGTGGAGTATGTTTGCTCCACCAACGGACGTGTTGATTTTTACGCCGAGCGTCTCTCGTAGAGTATATAAGTCGTGACGATATCATAAAAATTAAACGCGAGACCGGCGGCATCACCTTCATGAATAATAATTCATCGCTTTCTGCTTGGCGAAAAAAACCGCTTTATCAATAATTCCACCCCGTCCTTCCGTTTTGCACTCGGAAAGAGAGAGAGAGGGATCAGCGACGTCGAACATTGTCACGCCATCTGTACAGATATACTATATCGCCCAGTAAAACCCGCAAGACAGGTCTAATACGCGCAATATAGGCCTCCCCTTTATTCATCTGTGTTGAAGAGGGTGAGACATAATCCAATCAACCCGTGACTCGCTTTTCTTTTTGGGTAAATAGAACGCAAGGTTGTCGAGGAGACCCCTGTGCATTCAAAAAAATATTCAGGATGTTTTTAGACCAAGTTTTTTTTTTTCTTTCTGGTTCACGGGTGGGTCGGTCCATGGATAAAGCAAATCCAAAGCTCTCGCTGCATCCTGAATCGAAAGTATCTGTGAATAGAAAGATACTGTGAAATTTTTTCCTAAGATTTCTTTCGACTGTGACCTGACATTTTTAAAGCGGAAATACCATACCGATACGTCCCCACCCACGATACAACGTCCTAAAAAATACTGAACGCATTTAAAGTTACTAAGTTATGCTCTTTGCCCTGCTTACCCAAATAGAGCCTGTTTCTTGTTACTTATTAACTTATAGCGGGGAGCGAGCCGGGGATGATTTAAATAGCATAATAAAATGCTCTGTACACATAATTTTTACAACCTTAACGTTGGCCCGAACAACATACACAAGCAATAAATAATTAGGATGAGTGCTATGTTAATCTTCAGGAGCTTGTCTTTATTTATTTTTTTCCTTCTCTTTTGCTCATGAATTCGCTTGCTACTCGCTTTTGCTTGTGAATTATTAATCACATCTTGTATGAGTATGAGATTACAGTACTGACTTACAACTCCTCTAACGTAAGTTGTTGTGTTGGAGGAGGACCTCCAACAAAGCTACTAGACTATAATGGAAAATTCCTGAAAATACAGTAATTGAAATTTCATAAGTGGAATTTCAATAACTTATGCTGTTCGATCCCCTTGCTCTCTGATACCTTCTTCCTCTGCACCCACTGTTCAGGCTGAGGCTGGAAGAATTTCTGGATGGGGAAAACCGAGGTTCCTCTATTTTTTTTTATACACGTATATTGATATTCTGTTTACGTTATAAGATCGGAGCAAAAAGTATCTTTGCGCGTGCTAAACTGTGAAAGTAAATTTGGTAAAGCAGGGACAGAAAGGGAAATTTTGCTCCGATCTGAGCATGAAAAGGCAATTTAAATCCCCTTTCTCTCTACACATTAAAGAACCCTTATGTCCTGATAAGGGTTAAATCAAAATCTCACTCCTCCGTCAGGTTCTAGCAGGGCAACTATAGGCGTATACCGTAAGCTAAATTATGCGGATATAAAGAAGGGTTACTTTGAAACTACATTATGGTACCATCTACATATTATACAACTCCATAAAAGATCCCGCTGTATACAAATAAGAGAGAGGGGATGTCTAGGCCGCAGATGCCACTGCTATATTTGCAAGGAAATAAAAAAAAGAGGAATTGAGCATGTGTATATGTGTATCAATCCACGCCAAAGCTATTTTAACACCGGGGCGAAAATCAAATTCTTTAAACGTGCGCACACCGAGTATTTCTCGCGCGTCAGCGGTTATCATACGTCCTTTTTTTTTTTTTCCTTTTCCTTTTTCGCTTGCTCGCAGCAAGCATCAATAAAAAAATTTCATGCATTTACTTTCTTGGATATATTACTATCCACCTTCAAAAAAAGGCCTTGCAGGCTGAAAAGAAGAAATATTTTTCGTCCAGCTTCAGATTTTTGCTCCATTAAATTTATTTCGCTTTTTATTTCGAAGTATATTGCAACTTAAGTTATAGGCTTCAAAGTTACACTGCTCCCAAATGGGGTTATGTTTATTTACTTATTTATTTTTATGCATGTTTATATTCCGATTCAGGGATATAGGTGGTCACTATATAGGGGAGAAACCTAGAGTTATTAGGATATATTCCTGCTCAAACCAACCAATCAACAACGGTATAAGTTATACAGATAGATATAGTTGCTATAACAGCAAAATAATCACTCAGAATAATGACTTAATACCTAGCCAATTTTACCTGCAAGAATAGGGTACAAGTAGTATTGTACCCTTTTCTTGCAGGTAAAATTATTGGCTATAGCAGGGCTATAGGTATTGTTCAGCAGGTTTACCCTTCGGTTCCAATGTTTTTAGCCACAGTATTAACTTTAAGTTAGTATACTTATTACTTATAATACTTAAATAGGTTAGGGTATATCTATAATCTAAGTCGTAAGTAGATAAATATTTTGAATATCTACGGTTTAGGCAGCTACCATGTAATATTTTTCTATATTTTGGTACCATCTACTTATATGCTTTTGCGACACATTGTTGAAAGCTTTATGGGTTATGCGGTACTAAAGTCCCGTTCCTATGGTGAAAGTGTTTTGCAAATAACATTTATTATGCTCGCTTTACTTTATAAATCTTTAAACAAACATATCACGAATTCCATATAATATACATATCGAAGGAGGAGTAGTCTGGCTTCTTTATTTTAAAACCTCGTTGCATTTGAATAATATTTCTTCATAAGTTATACATAAAGTGCCATGCATATACACAAACTGTTTTATTTATAAAGCACGTGTTCAGAATATTATGCTGATGTATAAGAGAAACTCTTGCACACCTTATATCCCTATTCCCTATATCATACAGTATGGATACATTTCACAAATCCAACTTGTAAAGAGTTTTGGGTCCAGAACATATTTTGTTTATAATTAACATCGGTATAGCCTATAATGCGGAAATGTTATAATGTAACAGGAAGGTTTATGCCAGTGTAAGTTACTTTCGTAGTTTAGAATTTCATAATTTTGTCGATTCTGCACAATAAATTAAATGCCATAGACAAAATTTGTGGGAGCTATATAGTTGGCTTCTTATAATGTTTAAATAATCTATAATTTAATACGTTTACGTTTCAAGCCAGAGTCTCCAATCATTACCATGTTCTATGAAAACACTGGGTGAAATCGGGTAGGGCCTATTATAATGGGGATAACTGGGTTGAAAAATTGGTCTAAATTAGCCCATTTTTGGGTAATTCTCTCAATATGGAAATACTAAAATTTAGATTAAATAAAACTGGGCTAATTCAGTTCATTTTTAACCCAAATTTGAGTTATAACCCACATATGAGCAGATTTTGACCCAGCGTGGTATTGGAGACTCGGTTCGAATGTTAAACCTATAATATCTTATACGAGATAACTTGCCTCGTGGTATAAAATAAGTGCGGTACTTTTTCTGGTAAAATGGCCTAGGAAGGACTGGAAGGTGGTTAAGTCTTGGTGCCAGAAATCAGCCGATATAGGTTGTTTATAAGAAACAATGTTTTAGTACCGTACTCTACTACTCATTCTCTGGCGTTGACTAGGTAGACAACATTCTGCAACTGCATGGTTTTATTTGACTTTGGAAAATATGTGATCGTTAGAATATTCTGTCTGGTATAGAAATATGCTCCAGTCCAAGTGGAATAATCAAATCGAGTACCAAATTACGTATTCTTTGGCGTCGCGTCGGTATTTCCTGTTAGAATCGTGAGCTGAATGACGCTGGAGATTATTACACCCGGCCGACACCAGATTCCGAAAATGTTGTGCTGTGTCAGCAAGCCTCCGTACGAATGGAAGGGCCGTACATATGATACCGGTAATCGTTTATCGTTTTACGCCGTTGCGATCGCTCAGCTGGCAAAATTGTCGTCCGAAACCCGGTGAATTTGACCTTAGATGTAGAACAACGACGTTAAACTAATTATACGAAAATGAAGAGGCCGACACCCCCTGATCGTTTGGTCGTTTTGCCACTGTAATTTTGATCCAGCGCTAGTTGTGGTTCAGTGGTTGGCATTTGCCAAAAACCAACAAAACCGTTCGAAAGCCCGACTGCATGGGTTTGGAATTCTTTCAAGTGTCAGCCCTTTTGGATGAGAGTTTATTGAGGTTCTTATGTGGAGTACGTAGACCCCGCTTGTACTCCGCACATTAAAGAACCCTTATATCAGGGATGACACCCTCTGATATGATCAGTTACCGGTAGGTTAAATACAAATATCATTCCGTCGTTGGGTTTTGGCCTTTGTTGTCGCTTAGCACGACGTTTGAAGACCAAACCAATAACATAGATCCCAAATATATTCCCTTAACTTACTCTGTAAGTTAATTTAAGGCTCTTAACCTACAGATCTTTTGAACCAATTAATTCTGAGCTTTAGCATTTTTTAGCTCTTTGTGGATGGCCTTTACTTGCCATTGCAGAGAGCAATTGGATATACATACATCGTACTCATCGTACTCTTTAATCCGAAAGATCCTCCATTCTTGGAATTTTCTCATCCTAAACTTCCCACCGAGAAAAAAATACTTTAAATACACACGACACTTCATAATTAGTTTTCTGGGCCAATTAATTTCATAGAGCTAATTAAATTTCTGCGTATAATTACATCATTCCCATCATTATAGGCTCGTATAAGTTTATAATACGACAAATTATGATTGTGTACAAAATGAAATCCCGGGTTTATTAATACCTTATAAAATCTCTTCTTTTTTTCGTAATAATATTCTTCCTATATTTAACCCCACGTACATCACCCTATTCTGGGATCACCCCCGCGGGGTGTGAGTGAACTGTTCATCCACGATCGATTTTTGCAAAAGCGCGATGCGGCTTTGTGCTAGAAGAAAAACCATCTTTTTTTCACTCCTCTCTTGCTTTTGCGGTTCGTGATCAGAGTGGCGATGATTGTATAGTTAGTGAGGTGTTTACAAGCTCTTTTACAATCTCATTATAACAATTATATTGTTTGGGTCGCAATCAGGGTTGCTGCCGTGGGTCTATGAGCCTGCGATGTGTAGTTTCTGTTTCTCGCACTCTCCGCGCTCTACTCTCTCTCGTCTCCAGCACTCAACGTCATCTGGCTTGATGTTTAATTTGTCATTATATAGAAATAATAATGTATTAACATCCCTCCCCCTCTTTTCTCCCACAACTTGTCATCCCCCCTTTTTTATAAAAATGGGGATGGACAAAAGTGGCTTGTTGCAGTACTGGAAATACAGTTAGTGCAAAAAAACAAAATTATTATCGAAAGCTGCTTTGTTAGCTTTAATTGTGATTAATTTGGGGCTTTATGATTATAGAAAATACGTAGGCTATAGATAAATAAATAGTCTATAAAGTAGGAAAGCTGTTACATTTTATATAGGCTATAATGAAAGGCACAAGTGTTTATATTTCCATAGCACTATTGTACTCTGCACATTAAAGAACCCTTAACTTACGTCAGGAGTAAGGGTTTATAATTTAAGGTTAAAGTGCTATGGTCATTAACAACTACTGAATTATTCATATTTATTTATGTTATTAACATTAAAGTTAAATCTCTCTCCTTCGTCGGGTTATGTTCTTTGTTATCTCTCACCGCGACTTAAAAAATTTATTAACAAAAAGCTATATTGTGTCTTTATTAATTTATACACTTATTTTATAAAATAATTATGTCTCCTCTGCTCGCAAAGCATTGCTTTCGGTATGCATTATCTTTTCTTTGTTTTTTTGCACCTAACTTCGTTCAAATTATTTTTAATTATAATTTTGAAAGGAATTGAGTGCTAAAATAAACAACTAATAATTAGGTTGTATGAACGAATTTTTATATCGTTTGTATGGTCGATTTATTGGTACAGAAAAATGCTAAACTGTTAACTTAAATCCATTGTTCATTAACGTCAACTTTCCAACCATTAACCAACCATTCGTATTTCTTATACCTTTGTTTCTTCTATTGTAGAGGCTGGCGGGGGCCTTACTTGGCTTATTTTTTTTCTCTTTATCTACCCTCTGTTAATAATAATTTAAACTCCTATTAGTTATATCAGATACGACAAACTCTTTAGTTATCCTCAATCCAAAGGGCTTTAACTTAAGATCAAAAACCATGCAGAAGCTCAAACTTCTAGAGTAGTAATGCTGGATATTATTTGTTAAAACATACATACCAGATGTAACATCCTAACTGCCGTTGATGTGTACACATGGTTAATTATGACATCTGTAATTTTTAGTAAAGTAGCCTATACCATATACCTATATGGAATCGTTAAGTGGAATTTAAACCAGACTCAGAATATCTGTCTAATTTGACTTTTAAAGTAAAGTTTAATGGTTAGTTTAGGGGGGTACTTTTTTAAAGGAATAAAATATTTTGGAGATTTGTATTACATATTATATAATTAAATTACACATTAATAAACAATATCTTAAATACTTAAAAGCTAACTTAGTACATCAGTGTAGCATGATAATGAATATAAACTGAAATTATTATGGTTGTCATAAAAATTTAAGCGTTTTAAAAATTATTTCTTTAGAAAACGCCATAAATTTTATTACCGCGGCTTTTTAATGGTCATTAGAACGAAACTGAGTGAATATGTCGTTTTATTTCGAACGTTACTTTATTCAAACATAAAATCAAACTCCATCTTTAGTACAGTTTTTTATGCTCGTATTATAGAGGGTTTTTTTTTATTTTGCATTAAAAATACCAATCCATGTATTGATTTTGTTGCTTCTTATATGGAATAGAAAGAGAATAAGAATATCTTTTTTATGTGGAATAAATCAAGCTTTTGAAAGCGGGCCAATAAATTTCGGTCGTAATAGCGTAATTTTGGGTTTAAAATAAAAAAAAATTCTAATATATTTTTATTCAATTTTTTTCTTTCAGAAAAAGTTTGTTAAAGGTTTAAGACAGTACGGAAAAAATTTCTTTAGGATAAGAAAGGATTTGTTACCTCACAAAGAAACGGTAAGAATAATAATAGTTTAAAACCGATAGATTTGTCACATATTATCCATAAAACCTGACCTATATATTGCCAGAATCCTCGGGCTAAAGTCCCTGCTGGCTGCTGAGGCGGATAAGAATTTCGGGGTAGGTCGTTCTTTCGGACGAATGAGAGAGGTTCTTCATGTCCTCCTTGGTCATCGGGCTAATTAATTCAAATCTAACGTTGGGGAATGACCTAAAAAATAAAATAATGAGAGTAAGTTCACCTGTGGAAAAGGCTAATGAATGATTATGATTGTGGTTTTAGGGAGATTTAGTTGAATTTTACTACCTCTGGAAAAAGACACCTTCAGCAGCTACTTCGCGGCCCCACAGGCGACATCGTAGGAGGAACGTATTACGTAAAATCCGAACGGGAACACGGACAAGAACACCATGTAAGTTATTAAAGCTTTTCTTTTTCAAATTATATGATGACTGAAAATTTTAAATCTGATTTATATTTTAGTGGAATTGAGTTCGGGATCGGAGGATGAGAACGAAACGGACGATTCGGATTACAGGGACATGGGCAGCTATTCTTGTTGTCAGTGTCTCACAACAGGTATGGACATTTTATCTCTAAAATGTTAGTAGGAATTTTAAAATTCAGGAATGTTCATTCCTCCCCTCCCCCCCCCACCTAAAATCAATATGTCAATAAAATTTCCAAAACTTTCAGTTTCAATATTTTCAAATACATACCGATGTTGGACTTAAAGGTCCGAATTTTAGGATGAGAAATTTCCTAGAGCGGCGGCTTTTTCTAACGAACAAATGTTTAAACCGAAGTCCCATGTAGATTCCGTAAACCTTTCCTTGATTAAATTGACCCTAGAAAGGGGTGAAGAATTACATTACCAGTACTGTAATTTAAATATATATTTTGCTTTGTTTTGTCAGTTTCCAAAGATTGGTACCCGGCCGGCAAAGAGGGCGAAGTCATTTGCACCGAATGCCGGGTTTTCTTTAAGAAATACGGCGAGCAGCGCTTCATAACGGAGCAGCAAAAGCACACTTCCGTAGTCCCGGCCTCCGCGAACAACAACGTCTTCCAGCCAGTTCGCGAAGGATCGCCAGCCATTAATGGCACTAAAGAGGACTCTGTCGAAAGCGCCGATAACATGAGAACCAGGCGCAACCAGGAGAACGTAAGTCCTAGAAATATCACACTTTTAATTCTTAATCTTATACTTTTTTTAAAAATCCATCCACAGAATGTGAAGAATGGTCCTGCCAACGGGACTGAAGCACCAGATCTCGTGTACAATAATAATGTTCACAAGTCTCCCGAAGAGGAGTCCGCCCCTGAGGCAGCAAGCAAAAAGAGGCCGGCAAATCCCGATGCGCCAGACGATCCTGAAGAAGAACTCCCTCCAAGCAACAAGAAGCGAAAGGAGGCCGGAAGTGGGGTGGAAGATAGCGAAAGCGAAAGTCCTAGCATATCCAACGAAGAAAATGGCGAACACGACGGCCTCAGCGACGCCTCCGGTCCTCAGAGTCCTCGTGCTCTAACCGCAGCTCCCCCAGTCGCAGTCGATGCCCCATCGCTGCCCATCACGCAACCGCCACCCATTCTGACTCCCGAAGTACTCATTTCCTCACCGACGGCTCTACGGCCAGAAGTGCCGCCTCCTTCGGTTATTATGGACGGTTCGGAAATGTTTAAGGGACCGTCTCCACTGCCAAATGGTCCAATCATAGGTGGAAGCGGGGAGAAAATTGCCTTTACCCCGGTTACGTCTTCATCCAACAGTGGGGAACAAGTTGTGAGGGACTCTAGCGTTCTTAGGATAAAGGACGAGAGGATATCTCCTCAGATGATGGTCCCTATGCACCATTATCATCCTCCATCCCAGCCCGATATCAAGGATCCTAAGATTCTGGGCTACCCTTACGTCACACCGTCTCAAGGGCCACTTCCCACTCAGCCCATCGCGAGTTCAACTCCCCCTTCTTCGATCAAACAGGAGCCCAAGCCCTCAAAGCCGGCGATGGAAACGTTAAACGGACCTCGACCCCAGACTCCCAAAGCGAGGACGCCATCGCCCCCTATCCCAATTCACCAGCCCTATCCAGGTTTTCCTCTTTCGTATCAGCCCCCGGGGTATCCGCCCCTGTTTCCGATGCAAACTTCTCTTACGAAGCCCTTGTCTCAGCACCATCCCTCTGTGATACACTCAATACACTCCGACGCATTGGGACATCAGGGACCGATGCGGAAGAGTGGGAGCCCCCTGGTGCAGCCGCCACCCTCGCATATCCCTGGAATTCCATCGGTTATTCCTTTGGCGCCGACGCCGGTGGTTGGGGGTCTGCACCTGTCGCCTCATCTGATGCATTCCGTGGCCGCCTCGCAGCTCATGTCGCCTACCTCAATGATGGGTGGTCCCTTGGGGATGTCTCGATCGCATTTGCCTCCCGTGAATGTGCCGTCGCAGTCTCCCGGAGCTGGAATGCCGCTCGTTGTGACGCCACATTCGTCACCGAGTCAGGCTCCTATGTCCCATCATCACCGACCGTCGTCGACGCCTTATCCGGGGCATCACGGGTTACCGCCACCGCCACCTTCTCATCATCCCGAAGTGATCGAGGCGGATCCGGAAGAGGATGAAGAGCCGGTGGTGCCACCTAGGGAACCGTCACCCGAACCAAAGATAGATGACAGCGAATGTCATCGGAGCCAGTCGGCCATGTAAGTATTGCACATAATTTCCTTTATTTTTTTAATAAGGCAGCTCTTTAATGCAATTTTTTTAAAAAGATTTTTGCGACACTGGAATCGCGGAGAGTGCAATTCTTGTAGCCGGACAGATCTAGCGTTTAAGCCAGTACCTGATAGCAAGTTAGCCAGAAAAAGGGACGAAAGGCTCAGACGCGAAAGAGAAGAACGCGAAAAGGTACAAATTTTTCTTTTAATATCTTAAAGAACCCAATAAATAAATGCGTTTTCGTTTCAGCAGCAGAAAGCAGCAGCAGCAGCAGCTGCTGCCGCCCAGCGACCAGATTCTAAACCGGGCGAGAGCAAGTCACCCTACGGCGGACCCATGGGCGACCCGTCTCGCGCCGGTTACGAAGGTTTTACCCCCGCCCTTCGACAGCTTAGCGAATACGCCAGGCCCCATACCGCCTTTTCTCCAAACGTTCCACGTTCTAATGCTGGTCCCGGGATGGGAATCCCTCACGGGATGGATCCTGTCTTGCATTACCAGCTTTCGTCCGGACTCTATAGGGATCGGATCGAGATGGAAATGGAGAGGGAGAAACGGGAACAGGAATTTAGGGAACGGGAATACAGGGAACGAGCCCTGCACGACAAAATCAAAGAACTGGAACTTAAACCGGGATTGGGACGCATGGGAAATCCCTCTGCTCCAGGTGGGGGTCCCGTGGGGATAGATCCGAACTGGTTGGAGCTTCACAGGAGATACGGGGCCGCGGGACATCCTGCTGCGGGAGCTTTCCTTTACACCCCAGGGGAGCGGGAACGACTAGAGCGATTAGGCCTAGTTGCAGCTGCCGCCGGGGTTCCACAACACATTCCCCCGGGAGCTGGGGGCAACTCTTCTCAGGAATCTGCATACTCGAGTTCGGTGGAGCGACTATCGGCGGAGAGGTTGCACGCTGAACGAATGGCCCTAGCTACGGATCCAATGTTGAGGCTTCAGATGGCCGGAATAACTCCTGAGATGCATCCTCATCCACACTCTCATCCGCACGCTCATCCTCACTTACATCTACATCCTCACGAATTTGGAGGCCCTCATATGCAGGCCGGCGATCCTCACGGTCACGGACATCCCCTATTGGGTCCACCTGGAGCTTATCAACGGCAACTGCTACATCCCGCAGCTAGTTCCCTATTGGGGAGGTCCTACGAGGATCAGATTGGCATTGCTCATCAGGTAAGTCTGCTTTCTCACAAAATTATAAAATATAATTAAAATGAAAAATAAATGTTTGGAAGAAAATAATAAGTGGAAATTACTTGATTTTTAATGATCTATTTGTAGTTATCGGCTCATCATGCCGCCGCTCAGGAGCAACTGCAGAGGCAAATGCTAATGGAGAGAGAACGTATGACTCACGGGGGTGGTCCAATGCACCCGGGACTTCTGGGACCTCACGACGAATACCTCAGGTACGGTATTAACCAAAATTATAGCTGATTATCTAGAAATTAGGCTAACAAATAAAGTACTTCTAGGCAACAGCAACAACGACAGCGTGAGATGAAGTTGCGAACTCTAGAAGAAGCTGCGCGCGGGGGTAGACCCTACGACCCCTTGTGCTCTCTAGAAAAGAGCTGAGTACTGCCAGAAAATAATTTAAATAATTATTAAATAAAAATATTCGCTCTTAAAAAAAAAAGTGAAGAAAAGAAAATTTTTTCTTCGGGGCTCTGGAAAAATAATTCAAAAATGTGAAAATTTTTTTATCAAAATACTTTTTTGAAAGAATAATTTGTTAATAATAAAATAATTTAAAAAATATAACTAATTGAGGAAATAAGTGTGGTGCGGATAAGAAGTACAAAAAGTGTTCCAACCCTTAAAATAATAATTGCCCTGCTGATGACAAGTTGTGTAATTAAATGTTAATGGAACTGCAACGTCATAAAGTGGTTTCGTGTTTCTGCATATTTTATTTTTTTAAATTAATTTTCATATTTTTTTTTTTTAATGGAAGCACAAGTTGGGAATTTTATTTTATTTTATTTTATTTTTTCGGCTTTTCAAAACCATAAATGGTTACAACATTTTTTTTGGATGGGCAGGATGAAATTTATCCTTTATTTTCGTTCTTAGAGCATTTTTGTTAATCGTTTTAGAATTTTTAATGGATTATTTTTGACCCATTAACTTATATGTGTCCAAAATAAGCCCAAATTTTTGGTATAGTTACTTAAATTTGTTTTGTAAGTTCTTCTTGTATATTATTGGAAAATATTATAATACATATTGTAATATAATAATACTGTTAAATTTCATTTAGCAGGTAAAAAAATACAATTGTATATTTTTTACTCCTCAAAAATAATGCACTAGGAGCTTTTTCCTAAAGTTGGTAATTTCGTATTCCTATGCATAATCTTGAGCATTTAATTAAAGAAATGCATTTTTATAATTAAATATTTCCTAATTTAAAATCTATAGGCAATAATAATTTAAGGAGTAGGTTAATGTTTTGGGAAAACAAAATTTATGTAATAAATTTTCCACTTATAATTTCGAAAAATTTATTTTAATTTTTCGAATATTACTTCCAAAGGACTGCCAGAATTAATTAAATTGCATAAATAGCCACTTTAAAACTTAATAATTATGGTTTATTTAGGAAGAAGGCAAGAATTTGTAAATTAAGATATAAATAATTATATATATAAATATAAATTAATATAGTAAATAAGTCAGGCATTGTATGCACCATATTGAACATATCCCATTAATTCAGATAAACAAAAAATCACCAATTTCTTATTTATTGTAAAATGGATCATCTTACAATTGTTTTAAAAACAATAATTAATAAAAAACCTAATTGTGGGAGAATTTATTTTATAACGTATCAATAAAATGAACATTTTTTCTTAGGATTTGTTTTTATAGGTAAACTGGATGATGCTTGTTAAATTATCAAGGATAATGCTGTATACAAGATATTCCGATTTTATACTATTGTAGTAAATTGATAATTTTATACCGGTTTTTTAATCATCTGTACTGATAAACGTATGTTTCTTTCTTTGTCCCAGCTGTACATATTAACCACTGCTATTGCAAGGCTATAATTTATTATTTATAAAAAAATAAAAAAAAGGTATAACAATAATATAGTCGGGTGAAAATCTTTTTCTAATCAAATGAATTAATTTTTAAAATACATCAAGTACTCGATTGATTTTAGTTTGTTCATATGGTACTTTATAAGTTAGCATTCCATATATTCTGTTGGAGATTCTGTTCCTCATAGAAAAATAAAAACGATTTTCACCTGAAAAGTATTTTGTACTACAGTAGATATAGATCCCTGATGTTCATATTTAAAACATTTATATGTAAATGAGAATAAAAATAAATGCAGTGATCGCCTTATAAAAATTGTATTATTTCATTGATTTTTTTTTCCCATTATTTTTTAACTTGTAAAACTGTAGTAAAAACTACGTGGTAATACACATAGTACCAGGAAGGAATGGATTCCTGCTACAGTACGTAGGCACGGTGACAAAAAGGTTAGCTGAAAATTTACGTAATTTATCGGATGACGGACATTTTGCCCATTTTTAGAATGGGAAGAACAAAATAATGGGGGTAATGCACTAATGCGGTTCTAAAATTCACTCTTCACCCCATCCGAATTCCGAACCCGGGTACGGGTACGAGGTGCCCAGTCATGCAGCTACCGCGTACCGCACGCATCATACCGGTAAAAGGCCGGGCGAAAACGAGGACGCATATTTTTTGCGTCTTGCTGCCGGGCACAAGTGTTTTTGCACTCTGGTTTCGTAACCCCTGAACGGATTTTGACGCATGACATACCGAAATGTCCGTCTTAAAAT